>OU911090.1:24842500-25125000 GCA_918358865.1 Melinaea marsaeus rileyi | reverse complement strand
AAAAATATATGTTTGTTTTATTTTATTCAATTTAGAATATCTTAATGTTTCAGCAGGAAGTGATCAAAAGGAGCGGTAGCGGTAAGCCCTGCAGGTACGGGCTGCACTGCGCCAGGCCGGGCTGCCGGTTTAAACACCCGGAGAGGTACACAAACTGACTAACATATATACACATATATATATATAATATATATAATTCACCAATCTTAATTTATTGTTTATGTTGATAATTAGATCAATGATATAACTAAAAAGTATTGTATGTAATAATTTGAGAGGATTTTATAATAAATAGTTATCCGTTGTCTCATTAATAATTGATTTTAAAGTATTTGATATCAAATTGTATAATTTGTAGACCGGCACCGGCCCAAAGTACTCAGGAGCAAGGCTGCGTCCTCCCCCACTACTTACACATCAGGCTGCAACCGGACGGAGACGTCGTGGTTAGCGACAAGGTCATTATTAATTAATTAATTAATATTCATTATAAATATCTTTATAACACTGCCTTAGGATTCAGTTTTACTTTCATATATATCTTATCCACGTTGAATCAATACCAGTGATTGTTTGTCATCAAATGATTGTAAGGACGGTCTATTGATAACATACTTATGAAAAAAGCCCTTCTGTAAAGACACTACAAGTTAAAATCACACAACCAACACAGTTATTGATTCACGATTCAATATTTAGTGAGCAATTTATTATTTATAACAATTGAATAATTATTAGTTAATAATAAAAAGAGAGAGAGAGAGAGAGATTGATTGAGATTGATTACAACTAATCAGATCTATGAATAACAACAGTATCCGTTAAAATGGAAAACATATTTTCAGATAAGTCTATTACCGGAGGTGAAATCGGATTTCAAGAGGAAGTATCAATCGGAGCACTACACGCTGCTGGCGGCGGTGGTGTGCGTCGAGGATAACCCCAAGAACCTGGTGGCCTACGTGAGAGTGCCGGACGAGAGAGACGAGACGAGGTGGTTCCTCTTCAATGATCTCAAGTAAGGGTTCGGTCTCTCTGTTTTTAATATAATATTTATAAATGATATCATTTCATTAAATGTAGAGATTTGTTTTACCTCTCTTTCAAATTATAATAAAAAGGTGGAGACAAGGAGACTTTCGCTCAATTAAGCATTTATTTGATATTTAACAGTAATTGTTCATATCACTGTATATAAGTAGCTAGTATTTGCTACTAAAGATCGTTATTACAATATGTTTCTTGAGTCGGAGCCGACCGACTTGTGGATAAGCTTTAGGGATGGAGGCAGTTAGTTTGTCCTTTGGGGTTGATATCAATCTCGGATTGTAGATCGATTATTAATTTCCTCTCCTATAGTTTAGTGCCGGTAAGTGGGGACGAGGTGGCTTTTGAGGTTGATTTCAATCTCACTTGTAGACAAGTTCGTTGGTGAAGTAAACAAGGCTAGTGTACAACCTTTTCTTAAAAGATAGCAAAAGGTAAATATTTTTTTATTTCTATTTCTTTTTGCATTTATAATTAGTTTACTGACCACAAAGTAAGTTTTAATTATAAAATATTGTATTATATTTATTATATATTATATTATTTTTATATACAATTATATATTATATTATAATTCTTAAAATATAATATTTCCACATAAAAAAAAATATTTCATATTTATTATAGCTCATTAGATGCCAGCACAAAGAAAAGTTTCCCTCAGGCAAGTGGAGATACTCTTAGAGTTTGCGGAAACTCATACTCCCATTGCCCTAGGACGTTTCCAAGGGCCACAAGCCAGTCAGGCTGCACGACGGGCTTGGGAGTCATTGGCATTGCAGCTCAATTCTCTTGCAGAGGGAACCAGTAAAGCACCAGACCAATGGCGCAGAGTAAGTTGTTTTAGTCTTTTCGTCATCTTATAAATTAATATTTGCTACATTATTTTTCCTTCATATTAATTTAAAATAATATTATTATTATCTGGAATGAAGTAACAGTTGGTAAAGTTACCTATAATGATATAAATTTGAAATTATAACTAATTGTATTGAATGCCTAGTACTGGATAGAGTTTAAAGCACGGACCAAAACAAAGGCTGCAGATTTAAGGAGGAATGCCTCTTCAACTGGTGGGGGACCTAGTAAATTTGTTCCCCTTACTGCAATGGAGGAGAGAGTCCTGGCACTTATAGGTAAAGTGGCAGTGGAGGGATTACCGGAAGTACGGATACCTGTAAATGTTAGTCTTTCAAGTTTTTTAAATTAGTTTTAAACTTTAACATAATATATAGTTACATATTATACACATTATAAAATACTCTTACGAAACATAAGTTTTCCTCAATATATAAATTATAATGTTTGCAAATTTACTCACTATATTTGTGCTGTTTTTTTTGTAAATACTTAATAAAATATTTTATAGATATCTATAGAGGAGACAGCTGTACCTGCTGCAAATATAACAGAGGAGACAGCTGCACCTGTTGCAAATTTAATAGAGGAAGCTGCTTTACCAACCGATTCATTAAATTAAGGTTTACAAATGGAGGTAGAGTGCCAGGAAGACATTTCACCTCCGTTACCCTCATTGCCACCACCTTCTGATATAATAGCGCAGAGAGAAGAGAGTAAGGTTATTTTTTTTTTAGAAACTACAAAAGTTGAGCCATAAACTAATTTATTTTTATTTTTAGGACTCCTTAGAAAATCTTCATATTTCATTCCCCTCCACAAGCCAATGAAGGTCAAGAATTTCGAGGCCTAGTATGTATTCAATATTAACATCGTAAGTAGTAAATATCCTGAAGGCCTAATGTAAATGTATTGATTATTTTCTAATTTTCAGTTAGACGTGACCCTAACGTGCCACGTTGGGCTCATGAAGATGAGGCGAATGGAAATTTGAAGATCGCCAAAATATGATTTTAGAAAATACTTACAAAGAGATTCAATTATTAAGAGAAACTATACAGGAATTATTAGAAGTAATAAGAAATAATAATAATCAATAAACATTTTATTAAAAAATATACATCTCTTTTATTTAATGTATTTATTTTATTGTATGCAATTATTTATTTATTTTAATTTTTACATTAATTTACATTTTTGTATAGGATGAATATATGACAAGCAGCATACTATTTAAAAATTATTGACTAACTAACATATGTTAAAAAAATACTAATTTTTTTTAAATTTTGCTATTGGATCTTACAAAATTACATCGTACATACGAGGGTCAAACTGAAAGTTCTTAGAAAATCAAAAACTAAGCATTCTAGCAAGTTATTCGTTTTATTGTAACTTTTCAAAATAGCGTCCATTTACATCAATACATTGCTGCATTCGATGGAACCATTGAGAAAAGCACCTTGCCCACTCGGCCTTAGGGGTCTCTTCGACGGCGTTTTGAAAGGCAGCCACTGCCTCTTCGGCATGTATAAAACGTTTTCCTCGAAGTTTTTCTTTTATTTTGGGAAATAAATAAAAATCGCAGGGTGCGAGGTCGGGGCTATACGGCGGGTGACCCAGTAATTCCACGTCTGAGGTCACCAAATAGTCGATCGTTTGCCTGGCGGTGTGCGACGAGGCATTGTCGTGATGAAGGAGGATCCTGCTGCGAGGTTGTTTCTCTCGAACTTTTTCCAAGAAAAGTGGCAAACAATTGTTAGTATACCACTCTGCATTAACCGTTTTCTGATCCTCTAAGACTACTGTCGCGTAATGACCTGTCTTTCCGAAGAACGAGGCCACCATCTTTTTTCCAACACTTCGACCTCCCTTCACTTTAGTTGGCAACTCTTCGGAAGGAAACACCCACTGAGCAGACTGTCTTTTGGTTTCCGGATCATAACAGTAAATCCAGCTTTCGTCACCCGTTAGTATGTCGAACACAGCATTTGAGTCACCTCCGTTAAATTTTTGCATCATTTCTCGGCACCAATCAACACGGCGGAGTTTTTGAGCCTCGGTCAAATTATGCGGTATCCAGCGGGCACAAAGCTTCCTGACCGCTAAATGTTCATGGAGGATTTTGTGCACTTGACTCATACCTGTGCCTAGACTTGTCCGAATCTGCTGATAGGTCACACTTTTGTCAGTCTCTATCATACGCCGCACAACACTGATGTTATCTTCAGTCGTCGCTGTAGAAAGCCGTCCC
This sequence comes from Melinaea marsaeus rileyi, assembly GCA_918358865.1. Taxonomy (NCBI): domain Eukaryota; kingdom Metazoa; phylum Arthropoda; class Insecta; order Lepidoptera; family Nymphalidae; genus Melinaea; species Melinaea marsaeus. The sequence goes on along the minus strand of OU911090.1, from coordinate 25,120,841 downwards.
TCACGCAAATCATCGGTGAGATTAGTTCGACCACGTTTGAATTCATTAAACCAGTTGTAAACTGTGGCACGAGATGGGGCTTCATCGTGAAAAGCCAATCGAAGTCTATCATAACTTTCTTGTTGACTTAAATGACATCGAAAGTCATAAAAAATCATTGCACGAAAATTTTCTCGGCTTAAATTCATTCTGACGTGCACAGACAGTTTTCAATTTGCCGCCAAATCGTAAAACAAATGACAAATGAATGAAATGTACACTCAATAATATTGGTAAAGAGTTCTATTTTCAAAATTTTAACTATTTTTTTTAATATAATGTTTTTAAGTGGCCAGTTCTAAAAACTTTCAGTTTGGCCCTCGTACAAATATACAATATTTATTATCAAATTGTACTTATCTTTGAAAATTTTAGACATTGGATCCTTACTCTCCATAATCGCTGTACGAGGACATCTCTACTGCGGTCTGATAACTCTGCCATTTGTCTAGTTTCAGAAACAACCTGGAGCTGCAGATCACTGTTCACATCGCCGTGATCTAGTTGAGGTATTGGGACTTTTTGAGCATTGGCAATGTTGTGTAAAACAACACATGCATTCACTATTTTTCCACTCTTAATTGGATTATAGTGAAGTACTCTGTGTGCCAACAGACAACGCCACCTTGCCTTCAAAATCCCAATGCAGCGTTCCACAGTGTTTCTGACACGACAATGTTGAGAAGTATAATGTTCCTCCGGAGTGTTAGAAGATGCACCTAAAATAGGAGTCATCCTCCAAGGGCGCTGTGCATATCTAGAATCTCCTATAAAAAAATAAATGAACACATTTAGCTAAAATATATGTTATTCTTATCAACAATATCACCAACACATACCTAGTAGCCAGCAACGTTCTCCATTCACATGAAGTCTTTTCCAATATTGTTTATTTCACATTGGTTCCAAACATAAGGGCCATGTGATGCACCTCCATATGATGCATCAACATATTATTATGTTTAGATTTGCATCAGATATCTGTGATATAATGTTTTATTGAGTAATATAAACTTAAATAGATTTTAAATGTTTGATACCTCTGTTGATTAATTTAAATATAACTGTTAATTTTTGATTTATGCCTAATTACTTAACAGTAGTACATTGAGGGAATGATAATTATTTCTATTAATGAATACTTCCTCGTGGTCAGTGGGTCGAATTAAAGCCACATGTTTACCATCAGTACACCATATTATACCAGGGAATCTAAACTTCTCCATAAACCTAGTGAAATTATATAATTATAAAACATAATTTATGATTGTAATTTTTTTATATAATAATAATATAAAACTTTTAACTTACTCTTTTATAATAATTTATCTTTCTCTTTGGGATCCAGGGAACTTAATAAATTTTAAAAGGATGTCTGGTTTATTGAAAGCATTTGTGACCTCAGTTAAACATTTCCTAAATGTAGGTTGAGACACAGTGTTTAAGACTGATGCCCCTACACTACGCTGATATTACCCACAAGCATAAAAGAACTGCCAAGATCTACAATAGAAAGAATAGAAAGGATAGATAAATTCAAATTTTTATATGAAATAAGTAGCTGTGCAACGACGTTATGGATTATGATTAAATGAGTGTTATACTTACTTTCAATTCATTGCGCACTGCAGTTCTTCTCCTAGAAACTCGGAGATGTGGACTAAGTATTTCAAGAACTTGCTGGTATCCGTTCTTGCTCAATCGAAAATTGGCAACAAATTCTCTATCTGGGAGCTGCAAGGGATCACTAGCATCGCGAAGACGACGTCTCTCGATGCGTAAAATATTATGCTTTCTTAATAATATCGAAGAAGCCGTCGTTTGAAGTTTCAAGTAATAACTAATAAATACACCTTTTGCTAGCTTTGCAATATTGGAACCACAAAGTACTACAAAATTAAACTAATTTGGTAACTATTAACCTTCTAAAATGTATAAACACATTTCACTGAACCTTGCCTAGCCCTGCTGGGGGTTAAAGAAAAATTTTGTTCTCTAAGTACTTAAAGATGTTAATTAAAACACTGATAGGGTTCAAAATAGATTTTTTTATTGATGGTTTTTTTTTTTTTTTTTTTTTGTGTCTGCTGTTAGCCCTACTGGCCATGATAGCGTCACCGGTGGGATGGTTCGTTTACACCTTAGTTCTGGTACAAAAAATTGCCTGCGCGACTCAATGTACTAGTAGCGCCATCTGTTGGTGACTAGTTTACGTTGAACAGGGGTAAAGTAATATCTGTACACGTATAATAAATATATAACAAGGTTAGTTTCACCAATATCAGCAAAATAATTCTTCGTTCCTATCCCTAGGATTTCAACGCACTTGTATTCTATATTTTAAAAATATTATATTTATTTATTTGATTTTATCTTTTCCACTTTCAGCCAATACCAGTGACGTACCTATATACAGTGTGTACGTCAAGTGGGAGTGTCAGTGCCTATTTTAATACTATACTTATCAAAATAAGCCCTTCATTAAAGACACTCTCCAACTTAAAACTTTATTGTGATCACTGTTTCACATATAGTTAGCAAACTACGAGCAACTAAAATCATCGCAATCAATTCGATAAATCGAGCTAATGATTAGTTGATAATAATAAAAAGGAAATCGGTGACTCGCAAGACGACCGGTCACCGCCAGCAGCACCAGTACACGAGCCCGTTGCGTCAGTCATTAGTCCGTTCGCCATATTTGAGAGAAGAGTAACCACCTCCCCCCCCCCCCTACCGCTAAAAATGACTTCTAACAAGAGCAACAAACAGCGTCGGAAAAAATGGCGAAGTTTGTAGATAATGGCTAAAATACAATTAATTCCCAAGCCATACCGTCGGTAATCCTTTACAATATAACAACTTTTTTATCAAATTGCTTTTAACGTATAATTTAAATTTATTCGATGACAGATTTAATTAAATTGTAAAAGTGTATACAACTAACCCTAAATGAATTACCTATTTCATGGTGTCCAGTGATGGGCATATCATGATTAAATTTGGCATGCTTACAGACTATAGCTCCAGTCCATGTATCGGAATGTTTGAAGTCCCGAGAAACTGAAGAATTGGATTGAACTATAATGACAACACGTCAAAACTACGTGATAGTGGATTTTTATTGGGTGCTTGCTCATCTTCGTCAACCTGTAGGTGCTTTTCGCTCCGGAAAAATCTTCTAGTTTCACAGGAAAATTAAATGTGTTTTGGGATATAGACCTTAGAAAACTAAGAAAGTATGGATATGTAAAGATTTTGATATTTTATTATAGCGGGAGGATATTTCAGCTCTCTGATTATAAGACAAGGACGATGAGGATGTGTATTCATAGGGTTATAAATAATGAGAGGGTGACATTATCTTCAAAAATTTATTATTTTATTATTTGATTGTAGTGATGAGATCAATTGTAATGATATTTAATTCGCAGGCTGTGTGAGGAATAATGTAATTACAGTATTTACTTGTTTGCATATTACGTTTATGGATCCATATTTTATTTTAGTTGTAAACTTGCTGACCGCTTCTTTTTGAAATCTCTTTTCTCATTTTTATTGTAAGTCTTATATAGATAAAAAAAATTCTAAAGATTATATACAAAATTAGTCCTTATAATCTATTACTAGAGCAAAACCTTTAAAGAATACTGTAACATGATGTACGATTGTTGCTTCAATTTTAACCTATTTTATAATAACATAAACATGACAAGTGCGCGTCAGGTTACGACCAATATAGGTCCTGTTGCCCATGATGGATGATTACTTATATTAAAGATTAATGTTACTGGATTCGGCAGTCGGTTTATGAATTCCAAAAACAGGCCCATATGGGAAGATGGACATCTTCACAAGGGAAATTGATGTTTGTTTTGTGTTTGTTTTCTATCTGAGTACTGGAGGCCAGGACGGTGCTAAAGATTGAACACCAGCGTCATGTAGTAATTAAAACGTCTCAGTGTTAACGTTACAGATTGTCTTAATCTCCAAAATGCAAAATGCAAGGGCTGTAATGCGATATTGCATTTTAAATATCTGATATCACAGTAAAGGGCAGTTCAACACTAAACCTACCAAGTACCGGTCAAATTGACCGTTCTTAAACTTTTGTAAAACTTACACATTTTTAAATGTTATAATATCGTTATCAAACTACATGACAATTCTTAGAATATGCATATAATATTTTCTACACTCGTTACTTTTAGTTATTTCCATTATTATCTGCGTTATATAATAAAATAACTTTTAATTACCACTCAATTTGACGGCGTGCGGTAGGAACAGGTATGCAAGAATGGTCGGTAGGTTTAGTGTTAAATATAATTTGTAAATAATTTATAATATATAAAAAGGTAAAGCGTACGGACGAAACCATAAGGGACGGAGATGTGTTATAATAGTATCCTAATATCTATAGAATATGAAAACAAACCAAAGCATTACTCCGGCGCCGAACGTCTTAACTATAATTTGTTTCTTATAATTACATCTCAAATATAATGTGTGTCTAAAATTAATTGTTATCAGGCAAATATTATAATTACATTAATTTAAATAATCTTGTTAATTATCTTCAGAGATAATGTTATTTAATTATTAAAATAAATAAACTGTATGGTAAATGAACTTTTATGGTTTTCAAAATTATTTATTTCTTGATTTTGACGTCGCTTTTAGAGTAATGATACCTGTCTCCGAGTAGCGTGCTCCGATTGCAACCCCTCCTTAACTAGGATCCACCAACCGTGCGCGGCAGGTGTTGAGCTGAGCCCCCCTCCTTTCATCTGAATAGCTACAGGAAATATCAATTTATTAGGACTAATTGTCACCTTCTACCTCAGCACATTGCTCGCACGCGCAGGGCAGATTTAATGTATTGTCTATGGCAGCAGTGATCTTTTTTTGATAACTTTTGAATGGCTAAACATTTTTTCAATCTGTTTTTCGCTATAACATCCGCGTTCGGCTCAAACATACATGAGAAAATTTTTAGCTAATTATCTCGTCGTATTCTGGAGACAACTAAACACAAAAAAAGATCTCCCAAACGGTTAAGAGCGTCGCTTACGCTCAGCTCAATAACACCTTTGTCACGTTTGACTTGAAGCTATATATAGGTACATTTATACAAAATTATCACCTCATTTAAAGTCATTACTTATTCAATGTATTATATTTATTATGATATTAAACGTGTAGCCATGCGTTATTTATATATTCTGATCTGATCTTAATTGAGAGGTTGGTACTACCGACTTGTATTCGAATTGCAAATAAGTTGTGACCTGTACGTTATAAGGAAATATAAAATGACAGAAGAATTACTATTATTATAATCTTGAATCAATTTATTTATGTCTTACAACATCTCCGAAGGGAGAGCGATCGCTTTACGATATATCCATTACAAGAATATCATAAGTAATGTGTAAATGAAGTAAGCTATAAACTTACAAACATACCAACAGCTGAACGCACTATTTACATTATAGACCGACCTTGGGCCGTCGTAATAGAGATTACAAGGCATTGCAAGTAAACACGATATGTCGCGGGGCGCCGAAACAATAACCGTAGTAAAGAAAAATATATGTGAAAGAATTCTAAAATTTTCTAAATTAAAAAAAAAAGTAAGATTATTAGGATTTTCAACAAAATAATAGTATTAATACTACAATCGGCCATTGTAACTAAAGCACCAATCAGAGCGACTGACGTCACGTGTCAGTAAACACTATGTTCTTATATTATTTATTTATCTGTGATACTAGGTACTACATATAACCGCGATTTCATTCTACATTCATTAGGTACCTAGATCATTAAGAGTGATATAACTAGGGGCGCCAACAGACCCTCAATTTCCACTCGCTGCGCTCGCGAAATCTCGGGTGCCGTTTGCATATTGAGCGAAGCGAGCCCAGTATAATGATTCATTGTTATTGGGATATTAGTTTTTTGACAATTATTCCTCAACGATATGATATTTAAAAAAAAATTTACTTCTAAAACCTTCACCTAATGTGTGTCTTTTTGATTGCAAAATTTCATTATTTTCCGTCCAGTAGTTTTTGAGCCTATTCGTAACAAAGAATGTGAAAAGTCTCCAGTAGAACGCTCCGGTCGCTTCATTCGCTTCGCTCAATTATCTTCTAGCTTTTTGTAAACACATTATCTTTGTATACAACCGTTTAAAACAATAAGACATATTTTTGTACAATTTGTAAATTCTTATTCCGGGCCAAAAATAGTCGGATGAAGTTGTCCAAATGAAATACAATGAGGTAGTCATGTCAAAAAACTTGTCCGCATTCCAGGGGTCAATAAACGTTAATGTTATTATTACATTTTACCAAAACGACTCATTATTGATGAGTTTTGGGACACAAGGTTATCAAGTAAATATTTTTATACATATATTATCATAATATATGCATTTCACATTTTGGTAGGTAATTATATTCTTATTTTTGGTACAAACATACAGACAATGGATTTAATCTAATAAATATGTATGAAGTTAACACTAAACCTACCAAGTACCAGTCAAATCGACCGTTCTTAACTTTTGTAAAACTTACACATTTTTAAACCTTATAATATCGTTATCAAACTACACGATAGATTATGCATATAATATTTTCTACACTCTTTACTTTTAGTTATTTCCATTATTAAATGCGTTATATAATAAAATAACTTTAAATTACCGGCCAATTTGACGGCGTGCGGTAGGAACAGGTGTACAAGAATTGTCGGTAGGTTTAGTGTTAAGAAGTGTCATCCTTCATCGACATAGTACAAATTAGGTTATCACTTTGACGTCCCCTTATGTACTCGTATTAAACAGGTATCTTGACTACAATATTATAAGCTAAGGGCACCAACAGACCCTCAATTTCGACTCACTACGCTCCCGAAATCTCGGGTGCCGTTTGCATATTGAGCGAAGCGAGCCCAGTGTTGACTCATCGTTTCCCATTGACTTCAATGAAATAACATTTTTTTGATTATTCCTCAACGACATGACATTTTCAATTTTTTTTAAACCATCACCTAATTAATATGTGTCTTTTTGATTGCAAAATTTCATAATTTTCCGTCAAGTAGTTTTCGAGCTCATTCGTGACATACAATGTGAAAAATTCTCCGGTAGAGCGCTCCGCTCGCTTCGCTCAATAACTTTTAACATATCTATCATTATTTATTATTATGTTATATAGTTTTATATCTTAGATATAAACTATATTAATAGTTATCTTTACACTTTTATTAGGTTAACCGCCATTTCTAATCATTAACATGGACCATGCCACTATGTATTCAGTTTTCTTTTCAAAACAACAAGACATAAGTATGTATATATCGTATATGTATATTTGTCCTGTATTTAAAGTAACCCAAAAATTGCTAATAAATAGAATAGGACAGGCAGCAAATATAATAATGTCTTTAATAACTTGCTCAAAACATTAATAACCTTTAAAAGTATTTTAATTGTCCTTAAATTGATAAAAACAACAATTTATAAATATTATTAATATTTAAACCTCCTGTTGGTATTTGCTTATTTAAAAAAAAACAAAATAAAATGTTGATCGCTCCATTTCGTAGACATCATGTTGACGGAGGTACAAAATTGTAAAAATACAATACAATTTCAAGCCACTCATATTTGTAGATTTTGACTAAAAATGTACCTACTACTAAGATTTTATGACAATGTTCATTTTTTAATTACTTGATGTTTTGTACCTTAAGTGTTATTTTGAAACAAAATAACTAACTTTTAATCCATTATTTAATTTCATTTTGTACTGTTTTAGTTATGTATGTGATGAAGTGGAACAGTATTTACATTATATCTAAACGATTTTAGTTTGCGGTTTAAAACCGGTTCTATCAAATTGCTTATCTATATAATTAATTATTTAAAATCCTCTGTAAGTAATGTAATCAGAAAACCCCGCCACTGATAACGGGGCAGAACTGTTATCAATGTAGATTTATATAGAATTACTTACATAGAACTGCGTTTCTTAAAATTATATGTAAAACTATAAACCTACTGAGAAACCTGGAACTATTATATTCGATACTGACAAGAAATCCTCATGTAATATCCAAATCGTTCTGGAAGAACCAGACATAAAATATTATTATTTATGTTATTTAACTTCACGCCATATACCTTGCAGGGTAGCCAGAGAGGACGGAGCGCCAAACGCTACGGTCCCTGCATACCTCTTTCGCCTCGGCCACAGACATCAACCTCTTCATACTCTGGCGGATCCTCATGCTTTTTACGTAACCTTCCTCCAGTATCATAGACACTGTGTTTTCGAAAGTCACGTAAAATATAGTTTTAATATATATATTCTCCATGTACCATATACGAGGACACGACTGCATATGATAGTTCAGCATACATGCATACTGTGGCAGCAGTATAAATACAACAAAATGCTTATATATAAGTGCTGCAGTGTATATCAATTTGTCTTCTGTAATGTTCAACTTATAAGTTACATTACACTTCCATATCTTCTATATGTATATAAGCGATTTACCACTCACTGACTCATCACAAAATCTCCGAAACTATCTGTCCGATTAACTTAAAATTTTACATAGTTACTTCTTTTGTGACGTAAACGTTCACTAAGAACGGATTTTACAGAATTTCTATCCTAGCGGATTTCAACTTTTTGCATTTTGCCAAGTTTTAAACCTGTCGGAGCTATACACTTAACGCGTGGGAAAGAGTTGCTATTAAAAAAAGTAAAATCTCCCGCAAAAGATGTGAATTCGGTTTATAAGTTGACATATTTAATTAAGTGTAAGTATATGACGCAAACAAAAATTAACTAATATCGATGTAAGGTTATATTTATAGATGTCAAAACTGATGGAAAACAACTGTGATTTATTTATTTGAACTATTACTGGCTACTAGCGCCATCTTTTGGAAAACGGCGGGAGCAAAGTTGTAGACCTAATACCATTTAAAATTCAATGTTGTTGGACCCTTGACTTCGGAGATACAACAGAAAAATCTAAAAGCGCTGTCGTCATCGCATACTAATTTGTTCGCGTTTTAATCGCGTTATTAGAAATTAACAAAGTAAATGCTTGTATCAATCTTTGCATATCCAGGAAGAATTCTTTAGAAAATTAAAGGTTCTCTAAACTCTTCACAATTGCAACTAAACCAGCTCGACGTGGTTACAGTAGTAACCTTTCAGCTATTACCCAAAAACCTTCGAAAATAAAATGATCTATAAAAAGTATTTCATAACAAATTAATATGCTTTAAAAAGTAAAAAAATAATTGCCTTTTGAGTAAAATAAAATAAAAAAATAAATCAATATTTTACGAAATGAAAGTAACAATATATACAATTATTATTATTTAAAAGTTATTAGCCCTATGCACTTTCCATATATAGTTCTCTTATTTACTTTCCTTATATACTTATATACTTCCCTTATGTACAAGCCTAATGTACTTCCCTTATATACTTTCCTTATATACTTTCCTTATGTACAAGCCCTATGTACTTCCCTTATGTACTAGCCTTAAGGATCTATAATATGTCTAGTAATTATAAAAGCGAATACGTAAAGTATGACACTATAAGGCACTTTTACTTGTATTGAAAAACAGGAAATCAATAGGTTTTGATTTTACTAACCTAATTGTTATTTTCAGAGTTTAATATTCTTAATACATTCGCCGGAATTTTGTAAATGCGAATACAAACGAATGTGCAAAAATACAAACAGGTAGACAAACAGACAGACATGAGGACAGACAGGACAGTGTAAGAGCAGTGTTGGAGTAACGGTTCTAAGGATAAATAAAGGTACGTTCGTACGTAGGTTCGTACGTAGGTACGTTCATCCTTAAGGATCGGGAATACCGAGGAAATAGTTTTAGTTCTAAATTGGTGTGGTATTGCAAAAATCTTATCATAGATACAACAAATATGTTATATATAATAATTGCACGTCCAGGCAATAACAGAGACAATAATCTATCATAATACAAAAAACTTAAAATCCATGAAAAAAAATATTGTAAGCAAACAGAAAATTTATTTACTGGTCTATATCAAGTCGGCATATTTTTTTATTTTTTTTAACGTAAATAAATATCGTTGTATTTATACATAGACAAGAGAATATAGATTATTAACACAGCAACTGCAGTTTACTTGAACTTGACCTTTACATTCTGCGACAGTCCCGTCGTGAGGCCACCGCCGCGCCGCCATTCTCTCGGATGACGCGGGACGATACGGACGTGCAAAATGTTTCCCAATCCGTTTAACAGAAAACACTCGACAATAAGACAAGTGTTCGATAAGTTTTTAGACGGTAAGAAGAATGCTCGTAAAAAGGCGTTATCGAGAAAAGACAGCAAGTGCAGTAATACATCGTCAAGTTCGTCGTCTACCGGCAGAAAGTTCTTTAGCAACTTTTCGATTCGCTCTTGAAAGGAGTTCGTCGTGAAATAAGTGGTAGTTTTCACCTCAGCCAGACTGTGATTCGCTACTTAAACATTTTGGTGAGTAAAGGGTTCAATATTTTAATGATATAATTGCCTGCTACCACATTTTCTTCATATCGTGAGTCAAAAATCCACCGAACCCTCTTAATACGAAATGAAGCAATAAAACTTTGGTTTGAGAATTATATTAACAGATTTCTTAATCAAAAACAAACGAACGTGTTTTGAAATAATGTCCAGGCCTCAGCGTCCGCTTGATAATATATTCATAAAAATAATATTAATTGCGTCGAACTATTATAATAATTGCAAAACTCTTTTTTGTTTTGTATATTTATTTTATGATAAAATTCTTCACATTAGGTATAACTTAACAAATAAAACCGTACAGATAAAATTAGAAAGTAAATATTTTTGTTGGTGCTTTCTTTAATTCGTTCTTTACAAAAAATGCCAGCTTATTCGGAAAATATTATTACTTACGGTATGTAGTCCAATCTATAAAGCATCGAGAGGCCACAATACTAGGTGTAGGGAGGCACGACAGTGACGACATTGCAGCGGTTATCTGCCAAGACCATTAACGTTGGTTAGAGGTTAATGCCATTCTCACACAAGTTGACAAGTAAACCTTTATTGGTGGCAAGGTGTCGGCAGCTGTCCTTTTTGATCTCTGGTTTCAGAAGTACCGGTTACTCTTAGACCTATTTAATTCACATACAAAAGACTGGAAGGCTTCTAACATAACCTGTTACATCTCCATGAATCGTGTGGAGTCAAGGATATCAAAGGAGTCAAATGCATCTTTAGGGAATATTAGTGTAAGCATTAAAAAAGGATTGGAAACGTTTTTAGTAACATGTAAGACCATCTCATAACAAAGATGCCTAGAGACAACTTGGAATAGTTTGTGAAAATATAGTTAAATCGCGGAATGTTGAGGTGCGCATGACACCGGACGTAGATATATGGCTTACTAAGAGTGATGGCTGCCGGGACTCGGAATGGGAGGTTAGGTCACCATCTAATATCGGAACAATTTCTTGGTCCAAATATGTTTATGATACATTGTACTTTAAACTTTTCTAATGGACAAATTCCAAGATTTTCATTGTTTAATTTCGGGGTTTTTCCGGACGGGCTCGCACCTCTTACTCCTAGGACACAAGTCACACAAGTATCAAATTTCGAGATCCAGTTATTCGTATATGAATGTTAATAGAGTAATGATAAACCTGTCTTCGCAATATCAAGAAAAAGATATCGCATTACGCCATTATCTCGTATGAAATTTAGCAAGTTTTTTTCAAATAAAAACTCGGTTCTTGCATTTCATAGCTTCGTCAGATTTTGTAAGAGCCACGTTCGTCCGCACCTTGTCCGCGTGTTCGGAAATGTGTATCTAACTATTTACATATACTTATTTGAATAAATATCTCTTAAAATGTAAATTTTTCTACATGTAAAGCAACAATTAATAACTTATAATGTAGTTTTAAAAACATCTCTCATTCGCAACACGCTTAGAAACTACAGGTTTAATTGTTTTTAATTGATCTGTGACCTCGTGGGGTCCTCGGCTCGAACTGTATTAGTCAAGGTTTGATGATTGAAAAATACATTTCAAAATGTATTTTATATCTTATTAAGAATGATCTCTAGTATTTGTACTTTGATAAAACATCTTAAAGACGATAATAATATTACCGCTATTCTGAGCAGTTGACAGACAAAGTAATAAAGTTCTAATAAATACATGTAGTATGAATAATTAAAACCCAATTGAGCTGTGTTTCTTTATCTTAAAGTTATCTTAATCATATACATAAATTGTACTAAAATAAAATATAATCTCGACGTAACTGAACATGTTTACAAACAATTTCAAATATTCATAAAAAAAATATATCAGACCAGATTTTAATTGACATCCGGTCAAAATATGTTATTTACATACAACATTATTTTAATCAAAACAACATCTTTTAAACAGATCTACTCAATCTCATTATTTTCTGCATTATTGACCTCCAAACACTTTTAAAACTTATCAAAAAGGAAATTATATAAGGTTATTAGATTATCCAAAGGACATCAGAAAGTAACCTCCATTACATTTGACCGAATCGTATTTGAATAAGAACGAACTAGAAATTTTAGTTGAGCACTCGATTTTAAACATTTCTATGACGCTCCAAGGTCATAGCTTTTATTATAACACAAGCAGGAGTCGAATCCACCACCTCTGGGACGCCGTCCTGTTATAGAATAACATTGAAGAGATACAACGACCCAAATTTAAATATGTATTAAATTGACTAGAAAATATATTAAATTTTTGATAACCTGCAAAAGTAACATGTTTACAGAAAATTTCATATATTTTTAATATTATTGTTTTAAAATATGGACTGATCCCTGATTATATCAAATTATTACCTTCAAGGCATAATACAATAACCACCTCGTAACTGAGTGCCGACCTCATTTATTACCAGAGTTAGTTATCACCAACCAGCTTTTGTGTTAAACATCTTCTTGTGCACTTCGTAAGAAGATTGTTGGACAAATCTTGAAAACAATACGTAATTCTTTGAAAAACTAGAACTAGAACTAAATTATTAGTATGTTTCATTTTAGTTTTAAGTGGTCACTCATACAATCATACTCATTCGTGGATAATGTTAATAATAAGATAGTTAAAATGAAAACGCGATCGTCTTCAGATATATGAATTCTTATCAAGGCAGGGCATTGAACCCGGCCGCAATTGCACCCACACGTGCAATACACGATGCAGGTCGACTGTAGTAACATCACTTTCTCAATATTTCGTTCTCCTCCGGAAGACCCGTCCTCGGTGCGTAACCAATCGAATAGACTAATGCTATACCTAGAGGAATATCATTTGATAAGTATAATGAATACTTATTAAATTAACAATACAAGCAGGATGTAAACTGTGACCTCTGGGTTTTTTATACTCTATATATATTAACAATTTAAATAACTCAACACGCCTAAACATGTTCATATACGACATTGTTATTTTTAAAGTGTGACGTATCCATTATCTGCTCCACTCTAACCTTGTTATATTTCTCTAAAGTATTAATTGGAAGCGCTTATTTGAATATTTAACATCCGAGTTGTCATCAAAACATTGGTCCGAACATCGAAATGCGGAACGAATTAAACGGAATCGAATTAATGATAAAAAACAATTAATTTTATATTTAATATTCTAAATAAAAAATGTTTATTTGCATGTTAGTAACGAATGAACTCGACAATCAAACAACAATTATATATTATGTGATAGGAAAGTAAGTTGTTAGTCCATCTATCATCATTGTACGTACAATTTTTCTGAACATAAATTGTGCGAGGTAGAGAAGACTAAATATTTTAATACCTGAAATGTTATTATTCCCAAGGCCCGCCTACAAGACTATTTTTATTCCTACAACACGAGGGCGAAGCCGCTGACAAACCTAGTTTAATATAAATTAAATCAAATAAAATTATAAAACCATTAAATTATATGAAAATATTCTGATATTGGTCATGTAGGCTGACAGGATCGTACAAGGCAATGGGCGGTGTTCGTAGTTAAGTGATCTGCCATTCATAATATTTTAATAACCAACCGATCTCTTTATTTCTCTTAAATAGCTTTTACTTTTATTTAAACTTCGCAGAACTTTCCCCTCCTTTTATCCAAGTTACCAAAAGTATATATCGAATGGAGACCTAACCGGTCTCTATAAAGCTTAAGCTATAATAATTACTGGTTAAGTTACTGTGTATTGACACCACACGATACTAGGTTACTTTCAGGTTCAAGTGAAATATTAATCTTAAAAAGTTTCCATTTATACATTTACTATTGCATATATTGATTATTTTTATTTCTGTTCCAGGTACGTGAGCTAAGGACTGGTTATAGGTGTAAGGTATGGAGGCGTGAAGACGATACTTAGAAGGTCAATGACCTCGAAAAATCAGTACCTGAACTAAACAAAGAGAAAAATTATGTTTCACGATTTACACTGACATTATTTTATAAATATTTGTAAAGAGTCAATGTTATATATGTGTATAAAGATATACCTTATTAAATTGTGATCATATTGCAATACGAGCCGTATTTAAATATGACACTGTTATCATAAACATGTATGTTGTTTATAAGTTTTAACTCAATTTTCATCCTAAACCGTCATTAATCGGCAAAAAAAACCTTGTTTTCTGTAGAGACAAGGAGATTGCAGTTTCCTCACCACAGAGTAAGTAATCAATACATTTTTAAATATTCATTTTCATTTATTCTGCCATAAACTAGCGAATGTCAAAGTCACATAGTACTAACTGTAAATAATATTAGAATTAAGCTGTGTCCACAAATGCGTAAAATATATTTTAATAAGTATTGTACGATAGAAATAAATAGTATACGAATGAAATTACTTTACTATGTTTGTTTTAAAACATAAATTAGTTAGGATCAATCTAATTTAATGCGTTTTCACATTCTACTATAAACATAACGACGCCATTTGTGAAGCTTTGAATGTAAATAAAAGTATTTTAAGATTATTATTTGTTACAATAAACTATACTTTCTGTTTATTGGTGTTTTTTTTTTTAGGTTTAATTATGATTTAAAACTTCCTTTTAATATCCCTATTGTCAATAGAAAGGTAGGTGAAAGGTGAATTAAAATGACTGCACTAACTTCGAGCTATAATTAATTGTAACTATATATGATTACTCTCATATTTGTTTCACACGTACTTATTTTATTTTAATATAATGTAACTTTATGAAAAATTATGACGATAAATGAATGAAGTCGTCTTTTAACATAATAATAATAAACAAAACACTTTTTAACATAAAATATAATAGAAAGGTTTATTATTATTTTAATGAAACCTCATACTATGCCTTTACACTTAATATCAAAAATTAAAAAAGTATAATATAGTGACAGTTGACAGTTGAAATACATTAATGATATACTGTAACTGGAGTTAAAAGTGCGGGAAATAATTCATATGAAATTAATACAAAAAACTGGCCTTGTTACGTAATATATATATATTTATATAGATGTTGGTGTGTACGTGTAACGTGACAAGATTTTTGTTTGTTTTAATACAGAGAGTGTTTTTCTAATCTCTATCTACAAATAACAATATTGTTCTTCACATTGAGATAAAAAAATAACTAAATTTAATTTTCAACGAGTAGGCTCATGTGTGTGTGTGTGTGTGCGTGTGTGTGTGTGTGCGGTGTATTGATTGAGAGATTTAATATAAATATACGAGCCTTAGTTAAACAAGTAAATGTTAATTTCAATGTAATAATAAATGTTCTAGAAACGAGTATAATATAATCGCACATAGTTATTTCACGTTGTTAATGCATTGCAAAATATCCTTGAAGTTTTAATGTAGGTAATCGCAATGCAAATTTTTAAATGCCACAGAATCGTTTGGCGAGTCAATATTCATTAATACAAGAAAATATTTACTATTATAATAGATATGAATTATATATAATTATTGTACTAATTATTATAATTATACGTATTAAACATCGCTATGCAATTCTGTTTGTTTGTTTAATGTTTCTTTAGTTTATTGTATTAAAGATTAAAACTGAGGCAAGAGAGTAAAGTATTTAGAGAAGGAATGTCTTTAGAATAAGCTAAGGTCAGCAAAGGACAAAGCTATTTTACATGTTCATTATGGGGTGTCCATTGAGTAGTGGGAGAAGGGGTGAATTGAAATCTCACCAGGTATCACTAGGGGAGTTAAATTCACATGGTTAATGGACACCATATGCTGTTTCTCTTGTCAGCTGTCTCTTTTCCCGGGACTTAGACGCAGCTATTTTGACGGACGACCATTGAAGACGCAGTGACGGACGAGCAACGAACCCCAAGGTAAAACTGTATAATCAAATTCAGAAGTTACTACTTCACATAAGTGTTCTTTATATTATCTTGCTTTCTTATTTCATTCTTTCGTTTGATATTTATATTTACCATTCTTGAGTTTAAATTATACATGTATAATTTGTAATATTAATACATAATATACAAATACATTCAGACAATTGAAAGTAAGCGGTCACTCGGTGCGGTTTTGACATCCTGACATAGTATATAAGTGTAATAAAATAAAACACCAACAAGGTCAAAGTTAATAAAGCATTAAGTCTTATTTGAGCAAAGCGAGCGGAGCGTTCTACTGGAGACTTTTCACATTCTTTATCACAAATAGGCTCGAAAACTACTTGGCGGAAAATTTTGAAATTTTGCAATCAAAAAACACACATTAGGTGATGGTTTAAAAAAACTTGAAAAATATCATGTCGTTAAGGAATAATCGACTAAAAAACTGATATCCCATTGAAATCAATGGGAAACGATGAGTCATTACACTGGGCTCGCTTCACTCAATATGCAAACTGCACCCGAAATTTCGCGAGCGCAGCGAGTTGAAATTGAGGGTCTGTTGGCGCCCCTAGTTTAAACGATATGGAATACTAAAAAATAATATATTTTTTAATATTTGTGTTTGTTTTCTTGGATCTCTTATCACGACGACCACTGAAGAGGTTATGGCGCAATCTGATTAAATTACAATAGAAAACCCTTAAATACAAAATGATTCATAATATCAAAGTGAACTAAAATTCATCGTAAATCTATTTGTAAAATTACTTCAAAATATGTAACCATAATTATTTATAGTTTAATAAAATCTATTTAAACAGGATTTTACAATAGTTGAATCTTAAAATTATTTGTAATGAGGTGACATTATGTTCGTCTTCTCAGTAACAATAATGCTGTTGGCATTATTGAACGTTAAATTTTTTCAGGACTGCTTGAGGATGATTTTAATTAAATTCATTTTTTTGTATTTTTAATAGTAAAATAAAAAATAAACAAAGATGGCGGTGGCGCGACCTTGAAAGGGTTAACGGCGTCCATGTCTGCGCCTGCGCATGCAGCACATTTGCAGGAAATAAATATCATCGAGAATAATTATAGATTTCTAGTCATAATTATTAATAATTATTGTATATTTATGAGAACATGTTTCTTTAGGTTTTTTAATGCATTCTTACTTGTCAATCAAGTAATAGTTTTACTTATTTTTTTTTTTAATTTATATATTTTTCACTTTGAATCCATACCAGTGATCACTTGTGTACGTCAAATGGAAGTGACAGGAGGGTCTACTTTGATATCGTATGTATCAAAATAAGCCCTTCTGTAAAGACACTCCAACTTAAAATAAGGCTACGAGGGTTCCAAACGCACCCTGGTCTCAGACGAACCACACAACAAACTCAGCCGGGTTTTTTTTATTGTGATCGCTGTTTCATGTACATAGTTACTAAATTTAAATGTCCTATTACTACACTATAACTGATAATGTTGGTATGAATGTATGTATGTCTGTTACTTTATGTAGTTAAAAGTGCTTAACGGATTATAATGAAACTTTATAGTGACTAGTGTAGCTGACATATTGTTGACACTTTACAAGTATACCGTTGTAACTGAAAAAAATATAAAGATAAGAGTCAAGTGGATTGAAAATATTCATCCATTTTAAATATGTATCCACGGCTCATGGACGAGTGTATTCAATCCTTAAATGGCTGAAATGGGTGTTATTTTTTCATTTTCTACTTAATTAACTAGGGGCGTCAACAGGTCCTTAATTTCGACTCGCTGCGCTCGCCAAGTCTCGGGTGTCGTATGCATCTTGAGCGAAGCACACCGCAGGAAAAAAAATCGAATCGTCGCCCTATTACAGTACAGTTCTATTAAAAAAATTCGATATATATTTTTTTAAAACTATCACTTAATGGGTATCTTTTTGATTGCAAAATTTAATAACTTTCCGCCAAGTAGTTTTCGAACCTACTCGTTGTAAAGAATGTGAAAAAGTCTCCAGTAGAACGCTCCGCTCGCTTCGCTCGCTTTGCTGAAAAACTTTATATATATTTAAATTTTTTTTAACCCATGCACATTTTTATATTATTTTCGTCAGGCCGCCCGAACGCTCGCCGGCCCTTTCTTGAAGGTTTTGTTTCGCTAGGATAATAATTCGTTAAAGGGTTCAGCAGTCGATTGTCTGAGGGCGCTGACACCGTCTCTCCTTCGCACTCGGGGAAATTCGCGGACAGAGATATGAATATTATACATTTGTAGAAAAATATATCGGTAATGTGATGACGATGGAATTGATATTTATTTAGGAAATTTAGAATTTAGGTCTGATCGTATTAAATACTAGGGGCGCCAACAAACCGTTGCCGTTTGCATATTAAGCGAGGCGAGCTCAGTCAGCTCACCTAATATATGTCTTTTTAATTGCAAAGTTTCATAATTTTCCGTCAAGTAGTTTTCGAGCCAATTCGTGACAAACGATGTAAAAAGTCTCCAGTAAAACGCTTCGCTCAATAAATGTTAGTGTCTTTTTAGATCGACCGGTGGAGTATGAGAATGTAACTCATTAAGTCGAATTATTTAACTATTTTTACATTAAATATTTAATAAATAATTACATGGTGTTTTTTACCATTTATGGGTATATTGTAGGTCGCTGTGTTTAATTTGTTAAATGTTATAATTTATAATGTTTCTAGATTCCACGCGCCTCAGTTGAGGATCTGGGATTTTGAAAAATAAGATGAAGAAATATAAGTAGACAGATAAATTCACTGATAATCTTGGAAATACAGAACCATACCGCTGATTATATATATATATATATATATATATATATATATATATATATATATATATATATATATATATATATATATATATATATATATATATATAATCAGCGGTATGGTTCTGTATTTCCAAGATTATCAGTATATATATATATATATATATATATATATATATGGTAGGTACATGTCGTGGTATCAGATAGTAAATATTTGTGGATTTGGTTTGTTTTGCGTCGATACGGAATATAAACATGGAAAAACCAATGACGTTTTTGTAAAACAACCATATTTTTTGAATCGCAAATGAAGTGCGCGTTTTAATGTGACCGTGCTTCAAGTTCAAGTCGATATACCAGTTTAATGAGAGCTATAAATACAGTTGATTTATTTATTGGTGGATGTTTATGATACAAGTGTTCTACTATTTGTGATGAAGGATAACAGGATAAGATTACCCTGACTCAACACTCGGTATCGGGACGTCCTCGTTAATATTGATTAAATTTATTTGTTGATGTCAACGTGATGTCAAGGGGATTTTGTTGAAATTGAAGCTATTAGTATCTTCATTTAATGCCTATACTGTCAGGTCCTAACATGTTACATAATACTTGTAATGATTCGTTGTCTTTATAGTTCCTATTACTGAGATATTTATGACACAATAAAAAATTTAAAAACCCGGCTGAGTTTGTTGTGTGGTTCTTCTTACACCAGGGCGCGTTTGGAACCCTCGTAGCCTTATTTTAAGTTGGAGTGTCTTTACAGAAGGGCTTATTTTGATACATACACTTCCATTTGACGTACACAAGTGATCACTGGTATGGATTCAACGTGGAAAATATATAAATAAATATTTATGTTTATTTGATTGACACATATTCTCTTTGGCATTGCGTAGAGACGTTGCATCTCTGTGCGTCTTCTACTGCATTTTCCACGGAGTGTTCCGAAGAGCTATTCGATCTGATGCCTACCACCGAATTCCATCACCGCACAATACCATCCGTACCATCTGGATGCGTGGCGATCCTCCACTGTGCGGTTCTCAAGTACATTTTTTCTTCGTACCACTCGAATGTGGAACGAACTCCCTTCGGCCGTATTTCCAGATCGGTACGACATGGGCACCTTCAAAAAAGGCGTTTACTCCCACCTTCAAGGCCGACAACGCTCCTGTAAATCCTCAGATGTTGCAAGAGTTCATAGGCGGCGGTGATCACAAATCATCTGTGACCCGCCAGCTCGTTTGCCTTCATATTCCATAAAAAAAAAAACCTAACTTGTTTATAACATAGATGAAACAACATTAGCAAGTAATTAAAAAATCTTATAATCACATCTTTAAAATGTAATGGAATTAATGCATTTATAAGACATAGTTAAGATACAAGACTACGTGAGACCTTACAACATTCCTTGCAATAAGTACATTATTTATAGAAGGTCTAAAAGACACAAACAGGACGGCCCGCGTTTATAGCAGGTGTACGTTTGATTTCCTGGTATTATGAATACAGATATAACTAAAATGTTACCTATTAAATATACTAGGGGCGCCAACAAACCCTCAATTTCGACTCGCTGCGCTCACTAAATCTCGGGTGCCGTTTGCATATTGAGCGAAGCGAGCCCAGTGTATTGACTCATCGTTTCCCAATGACTTCAATGGAATATCAGTTTTTTGAAATGATATAAATAAAATATATTTTTTTTTGAGAACATTTTTCAAAATTTTTTTTTAAACTCACCTAATCTGTGTCTTTTTGGTTGCAAAGTTTCATAATTTTCCGTCAAGTAGTTTTCGAGCCAATTCGTGACAAAGAATGTAAAAAGTCTCCAGTAAAACGCTTCGCTCAAAAAATAATTAAAAAGACAACTAACGAGTAACTACTCCGGTATCTTAAAGTAAAATTGGATAATATTATTGTCAATAAAATCGTATTAATAATTAAATGTTCTCCGGTCAGTATTATTATGTAACATTTTTCTTAGAGTCATTATATTGACAAGTTATAATTTTAAACGATCTCTGATTGATCGAGTCATATAAATACCTCGGTATGGCTCGATTTTTTTTTTTTTAATTATTTATATAGTATTTTATTATCGGCCAGTGCTTAATTAATTCTATATTTATTTTACAAAAGAGTTATGCGGGCTATTTATAACTTGAAAGCTAGAGATTCCTTGAGATATATTTTTAAATAAATTAGTATTCTTACGGCGTATAAATAATATATAATTAAAAATGTATTGGCATTCTCAATACATATTATTAATACGCTGATATTAACATTCTTGTTTAAAGAAGTATGCGCCATGAATACTAGAAATAATAAACTTTGAATGCCTAAATTTCTTTAAGAAAATAACAAATCCTTCACGGGATACATTGTACGATATATGATAAAGTACTGCAAAATAACTTAGACCTTCCTATTCTTAGTTTTATATTTCAAATAAAATTGTATTATTAAATAAATCATATTGTAGCACTTAAGAGTTTTAGTCGGTCGAAGTGTGTGGAACTCAGGTTGTTGACTCACTTGCAACGTTGGTTACAATTTAAAGATAACCAAATAAATTTTATTCGTTTTAAAATTTCGTCTACTAATTCAGATTACATTCAAAGGTAAGGCTTTAAACTCAATGAAAATCTATACTCTCTTTAGGTAATAAAACCTTTAACCTTGTAGATGTAAACCGCTAACTTCAAGTGCGTCAAAAGATTTGATTAATTATTTTTACTTAAAAACAGCCCATGACACTTCGACAAGACCCCGAAGTGACACTCGTCCATAGATTATCAAAGGTTAGGATTATTATAAACGAATATATTACAGATAATTAATGATATTTTATTTTAATTAATTACTCAGGTAGTTACCTAATAAATTTGTTTTCAACTCAAAGTTCACGATTAGGATCTTAAATATATACAGTAAGTGTTTTATGTTTTGATTTGTGGGTAGTTTCATATAGTAAGATAACCTAGAAACGAAGCCAAGTATGTACAATAAATTAAATGAAAATCCGCCATTACCAAAAAAAATTATAAGTAATTATTAATTTTTTTTTTCTTTGAATCCAAGCTTTCAGTGTTGCAAGTAGCCTTGTAGGTATGATGTAAGATATCAACAATTTTATTTACTTCTAAAACCTAAGCAGGAAAAAAATATCTGATTATGTTTAATTAATTTAATCTATTTTAAATAGATAAATAAAAACATTAAGTTCGGACAAACAGGAAAACAGGAAGTACTCTAAAGTTTAGTGCAATGTAGCCCTGACCGTGAACCGACTTCCTGGACCGACTCACAACTTACGAAGATTTCGAATAGATTTTCCTAATAATATAATATTAAATATAGTTAAAGTAAATACTTTTTTAAATAAAGGTATTAATTTATTGAGGAGGGGTGTTTCGCCGGCAACAGTATAAATTGCTCTAAACGCTTAAACGGTATACCGAAGTGCTTTAATTATCAATTTTTACGATTAAACACTCACAAAGAGATTGTAATTTATGGATTTAGTTAAAATAAATAAATCGTATATTCTAATTGAGAAAAGCGAGCGGAGCACTCTACTGCAGACTTTTTCACGTTCTTTGTCACGAATAGACACGAAAACTACTTGTGTTATGAAATTTTGCAACAAAAAAACACGCTTTAGGTGATGATTTTTTGATATTTTTTTTTAAATGTCATGTCGTTGAGGAAAAATCGTAAAAAAAAAATGGCGCGAAAAATTTGCTTTATAATGAAAAACGCGTGAAGAATTTTTTTTATCTGAAATCTGCATTACCGACATTGTCCACAACGATGAGTCATTACACTGGGCTCGCTTCGCTCAATATGCAAATGGCACCCGAAATTTCGCGAGCGCCGAAATTGAGGGTCTGTTGGCGCTCCTAGTATACAAGTTGAGTGCCACATCAGTCACCGGTGACTGACACCGAATTTTCCGTTTAGGCCGCGTCAGTCACCGGTGATTGACACCGATCTTTCCATTCAGGCTTCGCCAGTCACCGGTGACTGACA
This sequence comes from Melinaea marsaeus rileyi, assembly GCA_918358865.1. Taxonomy (NCBI): domain Eukaryota; kingdom Metazoa; phylum Arthropoda; class Insecta; order Lepidoptera; family Nymphalidae; genus Melinaea; species Melinaea marsaeus. Next base: position 25,097,465 of record OU911090.1, on the reverse strand, counting down.
CCATAAAATATGATAACAAAGGTGAAAATTGAACATTTTTTCAGAAAGCTTTAATGGATTTCATTAAAACAAGGTAAACATAAAAACGGTTGTCCCTCACAAGTGTCACAAAATGTTATAACCTGTTTAGTTAAATTTCGTGCTATTTTTCTGCCACGCTGTGCCGCATTTTGTTCATAGCACGATTTGAAATATTTTCTCACTGCTGAAACTCGGGCAGGTTTTGTTTGCAGTTAAAAAAAATGCCCTAATACGTTTTAAAGTTTCCATCGAGTAAATTCTAATTTGTCAGTATTGCGCTTCGCATTGCTGTGCTACGACAACTGAACGCGCGGCCTCACGGGGAAGTCGTTATAAAACCGCGTGGCGCTCAACGTGTTAAATACTTGTTTATAAAGCAAAGGCACAACACATAACACATGTGTATCTCCGTATTATAAAACAACATATTATAAAGTCCTCAAGAACTCTTTGTCTGTATGTAATTTATTTTCACAAAAAATACTCAACAAATCTCTGTTCGATTTTTATTAAATAATTACGGTTTTATGTAATTTACTCAAATATAATGTTTACCTGCTGGGGGCTTTACTAACTTGCGCTTGGCTATACTAACCTGACTAATACTTTAAAATAATGAATTTGAGAATTGTACACCTACAAAAACAGTACAAAGAAATCCTCGATAGCATGTCATCTCTATCTCTCACAATAATTACTTTCATGTTCAAGATTTCATTCAAAAATATTACGTTATTTTCGAGGCTTATCTTAATAAATGCGTTTTTTAGCTTCACTATGTAATACAGCAGACTGGTAGTTGATATGAAATTAGAGAAAAATTTAACTCACTAAGAATCAAATAGGAAGTCTTGAGGTAAAAGAAACGGGTGAAGGCGTGGGTAAAAGGTAGTTGTATATATTTTATATCCCATCGATATAATGAATATGAAATAATCAAGTACAGCGCCATCTCTAGTCAAAATAACAACATTATGTAGTATATTTCATCTAAAAATATTCATTAGCATGTCATTACCCACCCTTCATAGTTTATATCTAATCGTACAGATGGCGCTTTTAATAATTAATGAACCTTATAACTATGCCACGATGCGCTAAGCCAACCCAGATTCAAATAATTATTATATTATATTTCATGCAAATCAATTTGTGAAAATAAACCATTTACAAACATTCCTATTTACAGACATTATCCCCGCATCGCTATGAGGAATCACTTGTACTCCGCCACATCTAAAAAATAAAACAAATTTTCAAAAAACGAAAGTAAAATAAAAAATGAAAAATCTGTTAATTTTAATGTTTTATTAATATCCAACTAATAATTCTTGTAATGTTTTAGTCTATACAGATAGGCACAACTTTTATTGTTGCCGAGGCCCATGTAACCACTGTTGGGTGAAAAGCTGACAGTTTGAACTTGATTCAAATTTTGTTTAGGAAAGTTGCAGAACACATGGTAAGATGGTATGTGTACAAGTTTCATAGCATTCGGGTAATAACTGGATGAAACAGACAATATCTCTGTTGTGGAATTAAATCTTAGATCAGTGATTTTTGTTGTCAAATGTGAAATAGTTTTGACAGGAAATGGATCTTTTGTTGTTATATTTTGAGTTTCATATATATTGACTATGCCTTCACCGCTGCCCGTGGCGAGCAGCCCACCGCACGCACTCATAGTTATTGTGGATGCGGTCACACAACCACTGTCATAGAACTTTCTAACCGATCTGAATGTAGAGAGGTCCCACACAGTGACCTCCCCTTGTGTTCCATAACAATATAACTGTTCTGAACTGTGACTGAACACTAATGATTCCACATTGCTATTATGTTTTAAAGATCTCAATAACTCCTTGGAAATAGCACAAATTATATAAATTTCATCAAAACCATCACTTGTTGCTATAAACTTTCCATTTGGAGAAAGTTTAAATATTTTTGTTGTTTTGACTATTCTTGGTAGCTGATGTAATGTGGGCTCTGCTTTTGCTAGATTGTACACACAGTAATTGTGACTCAGTTTGGATGAAATGTACGCCTCATTCCCATCTGGGGTGAACTGACACGTGGTCACATTCCATTTTTTCAATTTGAAGCTATGGAGTTTGTTGTTAACATCTCCTCCGATGGAAAACAAGGATACTACCCCAGATTTACCTCCAACAAGTACTACACTCATTTTAGGGTGAAATTCCACCGATGATATGATTGGCCCCTCATTGTTAGTGTCCGAATTGATTTTAGGAAACTTTTTTATTTCTAATACATCTTTCCGGAGACTTTTCGTTTTTGACTTTTGCAAGTGGCCAATGGTTCGTAACAACTTGTCATCTTCAGTTTCAACATTGTCAACAACTTTGGCCCAACTCGGAGTTCCTATTAAGGTTTCATATTTTTGTTTGAGCTTTTGAGCATAAAGACCATCGGTCTTCCCGTTAGGGATGGAGTGACTAATTCGTTCATCGTCTTCATCTATCCAAGCGGGTTTCAGGTCTGTCTCAGTTTCGTTTTTCAGAGCTTCTATGTTTTCGGTAAATTTTTTGGTCTTATTAAAAAGTAAGCCGGACAATCTGAAATATTTTTAACCCTCAATGAAATTAAACATTATTTTCATCATTTACAATAAATATTTTATATATACAGTGAGTAACTTTCATATTTGGACATTATGAGCTTTCTGATTTATTTTGCCATATCTATTTTTTTTGACAAATGTAACAAAAAGTAAATTGTATATTATAATAACATATGTGTCTGGAAAACAATAGAAGAAATTTTATTTACTTAATTTAAACAGTAGTTGAATAAGTTTTTTTTATTGTATGAGTTTAATTACTTCTTGCAAGCATTGTTGCATGTTGCTGGCAATTTTGTTTAAGTATTCAATTCCCCAATGACTAAACTATTCTTTTATATGTTGCTTTAACACTTCTTTGGACAATATTCTTGTGTGTGTTGGTGTTCTTTTCTCTTGGTGCTCCAGTTTATCCCATATGTTTTCATTAGGGTTGAGATCAGGTGATTGAGGTGGCGGTTGAACAAGTTTTGGGCATATATACAATAAATATTTTTGCACAATGCGTGTTTTATATTTGGGATCATTGTTTTGCTAAAATGTAAGTTTCATAAATGTCCATTAGCAACGACTTTTGTGTAAATTTTTCTATATCTTCCATCTATTATTTCTTATCCATTATATTGTGGATGAAAATTAATTCACTTTGTCCAAAAGCAGTAATTCACTCCCAAACCATTATACTACCACTTCCGTGCTTCACAATCAGTATAAGATTTTTAAAGTTAAATTCCTCATTTTTCTTCTTTCACATCATCCTTCATACATGTCATCTAAAAACATTAAATTAACTCTTATCGGTTAAAATGACATCATTCTACTGTTTTATCCATCAAAATATATCCTTAAGCAAAACTCAATGTATTCTTTTGAAATGTTTCATTCACAAATGGCTTCTTTCTAGCCACTTGTCCATTATAACTGGCTTCTATCAAAGCTCTTTCTATTGTTTGAGGGTGTACTTGTGTTCCAGTCTCTTCCAAGAGTTTGGTCGCAAACTTTGGAGCACTGAGCATAGTATTTACCTTCATTTTTCTAATTAATCTTCTTCTGTCACATACATCCTACTTTTTTAGTTGGCATTTTTACGGTATATAATCTATATGATCTTCATATTTAAACCGTTTGATTACATTACCCACTGTACTTTTATTAAGTTGTAGCATTGCAGCATTTTTTCTATAAGTTTTAACTTTACTATTATGAAAAATGAGAAGTTGCCTGATTTAAGAACTGTTAGTTTCTTTGAGTGTCATTATACAACTCTTGAAACAGAGCTTAAATTTATCCCATTGAAAGATCGACAATGTTTACAACCAAACATTGCATTCTAACTCGGCTCAAATACTGAACCAAAGCACTACATTGTAGTGTCCGGATATTACAGTAAGGTCCAAATTTAACATATAAACTATGGTATATATAAAAATGAAATTTCCAGACTGTTATAGGTTAGGTCAATAAAATATATTACTTTTTTCCAGGCACATAGACACATATGTTATTAGAATATATGCTGTCGAAATAAATCAGAACCCTCATACTGTCAGAATATTAAAGTTACTCACCTTATAAATTATACCATGAGCAAAATTGTTTATTATTATTATGGAACCGTACCTGCTCTCCTCCTCATTGATTTGAGTATTTTTCCTTTTCATGATAAGATGTATATGATTTTCTAGAAAATATGTGCTTTTTTTAATATTAGTCTTCAGCTTTTAACCTCTTTCATTTCATAAAACTCGTCTTAAATATCAATGGGCAATGTGTTTATCTTGTTTTGAGTTTTGACGGCAAAATTATAACAGATTAAATTTTTGAAGTTTTAACTTAGTCTTCACAATTGAAAAACATACATATTTTATAGTCTATATATACTAAAGCATCGAATACATTTACTAAATAATTTACTAATTACCTTTAATACTTAGGTTTTTATACTTAAGAAAAAAGCAAAATATAGTAATAAACACACGTAAAAATAAATCTAATTATTTAAATCGATTGTATTAATTATATACTAAGATAAAAATGTATGTCAAGTTTATATTGGCATAAATAAAAAAGTTTCTTTCAATCATAACTAGTAATTAAATATTTATTGAATGGTTCTATTTTTAGGATTCAGTACTACTCTATTATATATCCTTAGCCTAAATTTATATCGGTAAAGCAGTGTTAAAAAAGGTTTAATATTAATGACACTAGATGTCTCTAAAATAAAATCATCGGTTGTCTATCTCTTTCGTACCTTTCGGTATAGTACTGCAACACCACAGCCAGTACTTTAATATGAAACTGTAAATTTAACCAATCAGATACACGACAGAAACACTGTTTAGACAATTTTATTGGTCGTTTTGTTTGTACGAGGTAGCCATAACTTTATTATAACCCAACTGATCGTAAAGCTTATAGAGTAACACTCAAAAGAAATAGTTTTAACTACCTTTATCTGTTAGTCGTATATCATAGTTAGGGTGATTTCATTCGTTGTTCTCTCGTACTTTCGTAGTGTTTCACTCGAATGGCATCGTATTGCGAATATAAGATATTTTTTTTGTGTTTCTAGTGTTAATGAAATACAGTAATTTGTGGTATCATAATAATAACTACAAACAATCAGTGTATTATATAGTAAGAGTAGCTTGTCTTACTTTAAAGATGAAGAAAATATTTTTTATTCTGTGACCTTTTTACATTCTGAAGTGTCAATATGGATCCTTAGAAAATGAATTAAATACAGTAGTGAAAACTGAAAAGTAATTTCAAACATTTTATGGCCTGTTCTGTCAAACAATGGGGCCGAAAAAGGCTCCGCCATAAAACTGTTAAACACTTATTTGTTTTGCCCGCCATAAAACAATTAAGAAGATAGGATTGATGACATCAATACAAAAAAAACTATATTCGAGGATGGTGCAGGGGTTTGAGAATATAGTGAGGGTATCGAGCGATGACCGGAGGGTGGAAAGAGATGCGAGGTGGAATCACGGATCAGCTGCTGGTAGGTCGGCGGAATTTGCATTGCTTGCTTTCAGCTAGTGATCGAGTGGCTTATGTGGCGTGTGATGTGTGTAAGAGATGTCCGGCAAGCCGGCGAGTGTGGGGCCGCCGCGAGCGGGCGTGGCTGGCGCGCCTCGCGTGCTGGTGTACGTGGCGGAGGCGCGCCAGCTAGAGGCGGCTGCCGCGGGGCCCGACCCGCAGCCTCCACCGCTTGACACCCTCTACCTCCAAGAAAACGTGCCACACCACCTATCTGTCCCCAGGAACACCCTCTATCGACAGCCCATTGAACAGAATGATCAGCGAACTGGTGCCCTTTACTATAAAACCTTTAATGATTCTGAATCTAAAGTAAAAAGTTTTGAATCTGAATCTACACAAAGAGAAGATTTCTACCCATCTTCACATTTTATCAAAGAAAATTTAAGAAATGACGACAAAGTTAATGATAGGCCAAGTAGTGTGACTGTAAAAAGGGATTGTGAAAACTCTGAGTGGAATAACATAGATTCATACCATGTTAGGGTTCCAATGCAGGTGGGAGATGTGGGGACGTACCAGAGATGTCCTGTAAGCGTAGATAACATGCCCTTGCTGCCTGTCGGGCATCAGAACCAGTTTATTGATAGTGTGAGTGATATGAACTGTGAGAGGGAAGTTTCCGGGAAGAGTTTTGTAAACTATCAGTTATTAGAACAGAGTGTGTCACATCAGTCCATAGTGAATCAGAGCATAAATATACTGAATCAACAGATTGGTGTGAATAGATCTGTAGTTAGTGACGGTGATAGCAGTCCGCCACAACTAGTCCAAACTGCGGAGGGTGTTGTGCTTGCGGTACTGCCGTCCTCAGGGGTGCCTCAGGCTGAGGCCGATGTTAGAACTGTGCATAGTGAATATCCACAAACAATTATTGTGCCTCTTGGCTGGAGAAGAATTGTAAATGGTACATCAGTTCTTTATGTCAGGTATGTATCTTTCTTCATATTATATTTCTCTGCTATAATTCCATTTTATTAGATGAGCTGTGAAAGTGTAACTACGTAGTAATTTAAACACAAATTAAGTTTTTTTATGTGTATAAAATATATACCATTAAGTCTTGAGCGTGCAGGTGCCAACGATTCCAAATTATACCTGAACACCACATTTGAAATTATATAATTTAAAAGTATAATTCTTAAAATGATTATTTAAATTTTTTTTTTTTGCATTTAATTATAAACAAGAAGTAAGAACAATATAACAGTCATAATAATTGTTATGGCCACCACACTTTTGTCTTCCAGATAATTGTTTGTAACTGATCTTGGTTCAAGATGGGATTTAATTGTGAATCATTTGTAATGTTAACTATCGTGTCCACTTAAATATCGTGTTATATTGGATCGATTAATTACGTCGTAATAGTGAATTCATATTTATATATTATAAATGTGACGCCTCTTTTTAATAAGTTTATCTTTTTTGGTGTATGAATGTCTCCTACCTCTTGTATATATATATATATATATATATATATTGTTATATGTGTAGATTTATTTTCCGACTAGATGGTTAGTGTCTATACCTCCGTGCCGTGCGTCTCGCGCGAAGTCATTACATACAAGAGACAATCTTATAATCGACTAAACGTAAGTCGTTTAGTTACTTATTTAATCTCGATAATAATTTACTACCTCTTTTTTTATTAAATTAACTTTTCAATCAATTATTATTTACATTTCGGCTATATTTATTACGGATCTGATTGTATTACAAAGATCAACACAGTTTTAAATTCGCTTAACTTAAAAATATATAAGTAAATTCTCTAGAATATAAAATATAACCTTAACTGTTCGATTAAACTGATCAATGTTACTTTATAAATTGACGATGTCTTTAATTTTGAAATCGGATTCATATCTCAATAGATATCGGTCATATTTCTCAAAGCCGATTACATCTAATAGATCGACGATCCTCCAGTAAATTAGGATTATACTTTTATCGAGTTAGGAACAAATTGAATTAGAGGAGCTCGGGGCGAATGTGTACTATATTGTAATAATAGTCATTTACGCTGCTAATGTATTATAATTGTCGCAGTTAAATTATATAATAATAGGTTTATCTCGACGTATGTAAAGTTGTATGTTAAATAGATATCGGCATCTCGTCGTGGGTATTCTAGAACCCGCCGTCTTTATAACTACACCGTTTAAAAGGCAATCTAAATTCTCATAAATCATTCAATTGTTTGTTCAAACGTGATTCGCTAAACTCGTTTCGGTCGAGTTAAAATTAATAGGAATGTATAAATCGATAATAAAGTACGAGGAGAACACAGACGGAGTCGAGATCGTGCGTTTACGTTAAATCAATCCGGCGCAAGTGGACAAACCAGTCGGGCAGCTGCGGACGCCGGCGCGGCCCCGGGCTCGGGAGGCGGCGTTTTGACCCCGAGTGCCGTAGTCCAGCTCGTCTACGTGCACCATCAGTATTGTCACACTGCCTCATATAATGTTACAATGGTTACGAGTCGTTTGCATTCGATTATTTGAGTCAATTTCGATTTTGAGACATGAAAGTGTCTCTGAATCGTTGACGCTTATAAATTAAATTCGCATTTATCACCTTTGAATTTTTTCTCGTACATTCAAGTTGGCGACTTTATCCGGTGATTCGAGTATCTTTTGAGACGATTAAATTTTTCACATCTAATAAGACATGAATTTATAACAATATTCGACGTGCTTTTATAAAATCCACACGCAGGAACTAGTTAATTTGAACATATTATCCTCCCACTGTTTGATTTCGCGTGGGTTTATTTTGTCCTCCGGTTGTTTTAAAATCAAATCGGGACACGATTGCTCTGAGTTACCAGTGGATTGTTTAAAGGTTAATTTTACAGCTGGTGTGTTTAATAACATCGTAGATTGTTAAAGGAAGGCACGCTCGGGGTACTCTTGTCGAGACTGCGTCGTGCTCATTACGGCTCTTATCTGTCATTGGCAGCACAATGCTTCGAACAATACTGTTACTGCGCGTCTTGGACGGCATATACGCGTGTCACAGTAACAACGTCGTTTCATACACAAATTGGATCTTGCGATCTATTTAAAGTTTATAAAATTAAAATGGCGTCTCCGCACAGCTGACGGACACAAAAGAAATCTCTAAAGCTGTCTTTGGTCTCATTGACTTCCATTGCACAATTGATTTACGTTCCGTATAATGTGGAGGTCGGTCGCTTCTTTCAAATGAAGGATTTATTGAGCGCTCTTTGTGCCGCGTCGGACGGTCGGTGCTGTGTTCAATAACAACGCGGGGCCTCGATTGTTTCGACGCACTCGATGGGCGTCACCCACTTTGATCCGATTTAAAATTCGTTCCGACTTTCTTTACAGCCGTCCAACGGTCCGGGTCCTAGCCACCCGCCGTGCGAACGTTTTCCAAACTCCATTGTTTTTTGCACAAAGTGGGCAATTGTATTCACCCGTACCTCCCTGCGTAGAAAAAATAAGCATGTAATTTAACAAATATCATAAATAATAATTGATTATTTGTGTATGGAAATTAAATTTCTATTAAAGTATAATTAATATAATCCGATTACCTATAGTACTGTGAGCACTAATAGTTTAACCCGTCCGATACGTTTAAGTAGTGTCGTAAGTAATAAATCACGATATTATATAAATTAAAAAAGTGCAGTTTGTAGTATGTATTGTATTTCTTTAAGAAATACGACCCTTACCTGCGGTCGTTAGAAGTCAGTAAAACTTTACAATGTTCCTAATTTGAGATTTACGGTCGCGGCTCCCGATGAATGGCTATTGTGAAACGCGACGCGATTCAAATAAAACAATGCCGAATACGGTTTAGAATACTTTGTTGGGATAACTTCATCGGTATTATTTGAGATTAATTGACACCCCTTTGTAAAGTAATTAGTATTTAGTTTCCCCTAGAGATATCTGAAGCGAGGATTTTTAAACATTAAGTCTGAAAAAAGTGAAAATAACATCCATGTTACTGTTAGTTTCCTGGACGGAGCTCGTTCACGGTGAGCCTCATGTGGGGTAGTACAACCCTCTCACAGGAGATTGGTGTAGAGTATCTACGTCCCAGTGTCCTCCACCTCCCCACTCCTCACGACGGACGGATCGTCTACTTGTTTGTCATCAAAGAACACAAAAAATATGAAAGTATTGTCTAACAGGAACTTTCAAACTCAACGAAATACCCACCAATCCGTATTGCATAACATTTTAGTTATCAAAAAAATATAATATATATTTATAATAATAATTTTCCGCCATTAAATAGATACGCAGTACAAATATAATGAAGCGGTGTCTCTCAATCAATGAAGAGTCCGATCACGTAGGACGCGACCGTATCGTGGAAAACTAATTACATATTATTATTATTAATTATGAAACTAACGCTTTCTATTAAAGGGATAATTGACAATAAAAAGCTTTACTTTTGTTATTAAGTGCTATAAAAATCCATGGTGGTAGTGCTGACGGCAAGCTGTTCCAGGCAGCTACGCCTGGAACAGCTCATCGTTAGCTATCTCGGGAACAGTAGGTAATATTGTATCGACAGCGAGGCGAGTCCGCCTCAGTTACGTCACATAATAATATCATATAAAAATGTGTTCAATGCCAACGGCGCAATTGTGAATGTCTGTTATGTACTAAAACTCTCAAGGTCTCATAAATTACTTTTAATTTTTCTAAGCTATTACAAAATTAACGTTTTAAAATCTCATTAAGTAGCCATACGTGTCGTTTGGAATAACAACAACATTTGATATGAAACGAATAATTTAATTGTAGCCTTTTGTCCCCTTCTCTTATAGGTATGGACTCTAAAAATAATTATTCCAATACAAAAACTATAACATTAATAATAATAAACCAGCGCGATGAACTCTTGTCCGCTAAATAATAGACTAAGAGTAATCGCAATTTATCTTCTATCATGGATGAGTCGTAATACAGACCTTTGTCGTTCACGGAAACAACAGGCGCGCCGCCCGCTATCAGTATTCAACTGGAACCTATATATTATTTGTTCTTAACACTAAACCTACCGACACTTCTCGTTTACCTGTTCCTACCGCACGCCGTCAAATTGACCGGTAATAAAAAAATATTTTATTATATAACGCAGATAATAATGGAAATAAACTAAAAGTAAAGAGTGTAGACAATATTATATGCATATTCTAAGAATTGTAATGTAGTTTGATAGCGATATTATAACGTTTAAAAATGTGTTAGTTTTACAAAAGTTTAAGAACGGTCAATTTGACCGGTACTTGGTAGGTTTAGTGTTAATTATCATTTAGTTATTTAACACACTGATTGTTTCCTGGGTTTGCTTCGTCTCTCCTTCCTGGGTTGGTTGATGGAGTACAATAAGTAGGTGCACGTTGAAGTTGTTATTGAGTTGTATTTGTGTATGTATATTTAAATATGTTTCATGTATCTGTTACTCTTGCCTTTTTTGTTTGCCTCTTTATAGATATAACCGGTTTGAAAAAATAACAATTTGTTGTAGTACCGCTATCGAGCGCCTCGCACTATAACTACTTATTAATTTATTGGCGATCTTAATATTACTGGCCTTTCAAAAGATATTTATTATATTTTCTTAAAGAAATCTGACATTCAGATAAATAATGAATTTAAAATATATTTTCTAAAGTTATTACACTGGAGATGGAATAACTCTTAAGTAAATTTACAAATAAGGCGCTTGAAGCGCGAGTAAGCGCTTGACGCAGCGGTGTATCGGGACGAGCGGGATTGTAAACGAGTTTAATGTCATCCAGCCATTGTATAACAGTAATCTGTACATATAAAAGTACAGGACGAAGTATGTGCTTATAACTTTCTGCATTATTGAATTAATTGATTGATAAATGAGATGCGAGTGTGAGTGTGTGTTGTAGTCGACCCAGCCCGCACCCGCACACCTGCCTCTAGTGCCTCGGAGGAGGCGAGTGGTTGGTGGCGAGACCCGTCTCATTCGTCTCTATCACAAAATTTGCATTTATTATTGAGAGATATGTAAGAAATCATTGTTATTTTGTTAAATAATATAATGTTTAAATGTTGCTAAGTGCGAGGCGGTGACGGAACATCCGGGCACATTTGTGTCGGATACTTCAGTAGGTATTATATTTAGTTTTAATAATTTTATCTAATATGTTATTATAAAACTCGCTGTATTGCGTCCATCCATCCGTTCGATATGTATCCATTGCCAGTAATACCATATACATATATATGACACGACAGTAATTGTTTCTGGTCGATGAAATGACTAACAAGCGTAAAGTTTTGCGAATGCAATGAGATTTAAATTAACCGTCATTACACTCGAGGATCAATTAACATGTAAATAAAGTATTACAAGGAAAAACAAATGGTACATCTCTTACACTCGGTACACATGTGCGTGCTTCGTTAATCCCGTATCATAACAAAGACGTACAAGTAACGCCGCGGTACGGCGGCAGTGCGGCAGTGGTCCGCCGGATGCGAGGCGCTCGGTGCTCACGTGGACCGCAGACGGCTCAACCGAGCGAATGTTTCCCACAGACGTTGCTAAGAGGAGCGACTCGAGGCCGCCGAACGGATCTAATAAAAAGTATTTAAAACCAAATTCAAGGGGTTGTTCGGACTTGGCTTTGGAGTGTTTGTTGCAGGTGTTTTTTTTTCTCGTACGCCCGAACCCGATTAAACAACATTTTAAATGCCCTTCTATGTAGTGGTTTTGTATTTAATTATAAATTCTGACTCAGTTGCCGACACATGTCGTTTGGCCTTGGAGTGCAGACTTTAAACGCCTATTGATCGAAACGGCCGTTTGGTGTTGATTGTTTGCGTCCCCGCTCTATTTAGATAGTTTTAGAGCCGATGTGGATGTAATTAGGAGATCGCCGTAAGCGGGTAGACGTAGATGGAGTACCTCGTGTGGAGCCGCGCGCCTCTCGCGGGGCATTCACCCGCTAAGTGACGTGTTTATTAGCTAGGTACTAAGTTGTGTTTGCGCTCTTGTAACTGGCGTTTGGAAGCAGTTTGGACTAATCGTCCTGCCTGTGTAAGATGACCAATGATTATAATTTGTAAGAGGCAGTAACGTTACTGTAGGTACTGCTGTGGGGAGATATGGGAACGTGCCTTTGTGTTGGTTGTTGTTGTTGTTTGGAAGCTGTGTCTTGTTAAATATTTGTAATTTACATTCCAGCTAATCGCTTCCAAAGTAGCGTGTTTACTTCTTTGTATCGGAACAGGTGTTAATTACTGAGTCGTAAAACGAGTCAAAAATAGATGGAAGAATTCGTATTCTGTTATTTTTTTGCCATTTTTTACGATGATCTGGATCGTTTAAAGAGTTATAATATTTATATATCTTATAATACAATGAGAGTCACAGGAGCCATCTCAACGAGTGAGAGTTTAAGTGTCTCACGTATCGTTTTCATCAAACACATGTCAAAATTGTTTTACTAAACGATTAAATAACTACTCTGTCAATGAAACTATTAAGTGATACCCTGTAATACAATGTTTAATAAATAAACCAAACGACTCGGCAGGATAATGTCACCCCTCGGGGTATTGAATTACTTATTGGAGTCAATACTAAACTGTACTGACAATGTAAACTAAAACGCCCGGGTACCTGTCGGGCTCCCCGTTATGTCGCGGAGTCGCCCCTTCAGCTCGGCGTGTTGTGATGTGATGCATAAGGATGTCCTGCACGTGATTCATTGTCTTCACCGTTGTTGATGCGATGATGAATATGACTGATATCATTTATATACTTTGAGTTAAACTGAGTTGCTCTTTATATTTTTATTACGATTTATTCATTACTACGACTTATCGATAATATTTGATAAGTATTTAAATTTATTGATAAAGATTTTTGTTTACGGAAACTTTTTGTTTAGATATTTTTAGTAGCAGTAACCATTTTCAAATAAAGGTAAGATGGACATTAATTAGCGAAGGTATTTTATATAACATTAATAAAGTAGATATAACAAGTATAAAATACTTGTGTTTTATAGAAGCTATATGTACACTTATAAGGCAGGTGTATGTTTATAGTCTGCGATGTACGAGTAACTGGTTTAATGTACCTACTACAATGTAAAAAATGTTAAACTTGAAACGGTGCGCAGTTATTGGAGGTAGATACACAAATTCCCGTGTAAAATAATACAACAGCCGATGTGAAGTGTCGATGAGATTAAATATTTTACCCGGGTACCTCCAATGATGTGTAGGGGAGCATATTATGACACGTCAATTGGCAAAGGCACTCAATTAAAGAATAATAGAAGTTAATATGATATTTGCGTGTTTGTCGTAAAGCGATAACGAGTAATATAATGTATGTATATCAATAAAGTAATTATATTCAGTGCGATTCAGTATTGAGTCACGGAAGGGTTTCCCGCCGTGAGTCACCGTCTCCCACCGGCGCGGTGCCCGCACCACCCGCCGCACCAGACCGACCTTTAATATGTATGGGATATCAAATTGCTATCTGATGTCGAAACTGACGAATTACTTGTTAGGTTTTCATTTAAATTTTGTATTTTTTTCTGCATATGTTGTGTGGGGAAGTGTTCTCGACACCAATGATGGTTGCTCCACAGTCACTATGACAATGTAAATGGTTCCTCTCCATGGACCGTGAGACCTGAGTCTGGTGTATCATAAGTGCAATACACAAAAAAAAACTTTGATCTTGAAACATATGTCATGTGATAATATATATTTTTTTGTTATATATTTGAATTTGAAAGTACTAATGACACATAATAGTAAACAACTCGGTAGATTATTTAAGTAAGAACCTCAACAGGGCAGAATGTGTATCACTGAATTTACAACGTAGAAGATTTAATAGACAATGTATATAAATTATAATAATATATAATTATAATAATAAATAATAATAATTATAAGAAGCATACCTACGGCACGCGACCTTGCAGTCGCAGTTTACGGTGTAGATTAGATTATTATTATTATTATTAAAGCTAAAAATACTTAACTATTAAAGATATATAAGTAAATATAATAACTGCTATCGTTTGATACAAAATTACCATTTATTATTATATCATATCAAACTTAATAACTAAACAAGGGCGAAGAGCTTTGGAACGCGATCAGTTTAACATAATTCGTTGAAGTCACCATCCGGCCGGAGGATTGTAGTCCTTGTGGCCGAGGAGCAGCGAGGCAGCGAGGGGTTCATTTCGGTGAGGCGCGAGCTACAAATTGAGCCTTTATTTATTCATGCGAGGGGACGAGCTGATATGGGTCGGGGTCGTTCGATAGAGGACGCAGACCCCGCTCCGTGTCTCGAGATCACAACGCCTTTTATAATCATTACGTTAGGTACTCCATGTGACTACGTTGACTAGTTTTTTTTTTTAATTTTAACCAAGACCCAATTTTATTGGTCCTCGCTAATCTGACATAACACAACAAATTTGCAAGTTAACTACCTATCATAATAGGTTACCCCTATTATATATTATTGTTAGTGTACATTGAATAGTCGTCAATTCTCTTACGGCAGGTTCGGTTTGGCTTTTTGCCAAAGTATTTCAGCCATTGTAACGTGGCTCGGGCGACCGACTCTATTACTAATATAATAAATGAGAAAGATTGCGTTGGACGTGTGTCTGTAAAAACTAAGTAGCTAGTATTGTATGTTGTAGTTATCTCTTATCCGTGCACGTGTTGTTTACGTAAAGTTTAGGTACCTACTGGTAACCTTACCGCCATTTTGGAAGGTAATTAACTAAAGTTTTGTCAAAACTTCAAAGTTCATACATTTTATTGAATCAACAGAGATTTCGGATTTATTATTAGGTACATATATTTTTATTATCTTTTTGCTGTTTTTATATGTTAATTCTTTTGCATCATAGGATGTGTTGCAAAGTATTAATGATATATTGCCAGTAGCCATGTCGCGGCCTCCGACGGGTGGGCAGTCTGTTCTCTGCTAATGTTGGCATTATAGTATTTGTTAACCTCGTGCTAGTGTTAGTAAATACGTGTCGACCCGGCGTCTTCATTGTTATAGTAACAAACATTTTTATGATTAAATTGTTTATATTTTTATGTCCAAGTTGATAAAATGATAGAGACCTAAATATAGTGGTTCTTAATATAAAGTATAACAGTGTATGTGACCCGCAGCAAGGCTGAGTGTTCGTCGCGCAGCCTGCATTAGATAAACACTAAACATTAAAAAAAATTTAATTATAGAATTTTGTATTTTGAATATGGAACGAAAAAAGAACAAATGATTCTTTATTTAAAATGATATTTGTTTTATTGACCCAGTTTAAATTTACATACAAATAACATCGATATTATTATACGAGGGAACTTCCCGGCCCGAAGGGCCGGAAAGGGTCAAATGTCACGTATAAGGTTGGCACCCACCCTATTTTGTAGCCTGATTCAATAGCTTTTTTTTGATGTATTACACATTATTGTGTGATTTGTGGGTGATAAGTGATGCGCGTGCATACAGAGTCAATTAGGTCATTATTATATAGTAAGGATTACTGGCTGATTCCCGCACGCTTCGCTGGGCACACTATTAATTTGGATCTGAACTAGGCTAGACTAACTAGACTTGTAGTATTGACAAAATGTTTAATTTCTATTTTATATTTAGTGTAGATATTTTAAATTTTAAATTGAGAAATATAATGCCAATCCGTTGGGATAGGAATTCCGTAAAATCCGTTCTTAGTGGACGTCTAAGTCACAAAAGATGTAACTATGTAAAATTTTAAGTTAATCGGACAGATAGATTCGGAGATTTCGTGATGAGTCAGTGAGTGGTAAATCGCTTATATACATATAGATAATATATATATATATATATAACATCGAAATATAAATGGGTTATTATTTTAATTAAAAGTTGCTTTTCAAATTGCAATTATGTCAAGTGTTTTAATAACATATATATATATATATATATATATATATATATATATATATATATATATTACTCTATATACTGTTGAATAATAATTTTCGTTCCACATAATATATGATACTTATTATTTTGCATGAAATTAAAGACACAGAGTATGTCTTGATCGTTCAAGGTCTCTCGGACAGATGTTTTTAATTGCTCGCGTTTTCCCGGACACGTCTGCCCACTGACGGTCTGCGATCACAATGACGTACTTTGACTACTCACTACTGGCTACTGAGTAGTGAGACGAACGAGTGTTGATTTTTGAATGAGGAAAATGTGTTCATAAAAATATTTATTTACATTATTAACACTAAACCTACCAAGTACCGGTCAAATTGACCGTTCTTAAACTTTTGTAAAACTAACACATTTTTAAACGTTATAATATCGTTATCAAACTACATGACAATTCTTAGAATATGTATATAATATTTTCTTCATTCTTTACTTTTAGTTATTTTCATTATTACCTGCGTTATATAATAAAATAACTTTTAATTACCGGTCAATTTGACGGCGTGCGGTAGGAACGGGTACACAAGAATTGTCGGTAGGTTTAGTGTTAAAAATAAATGTATTTGTTGTTACACATAAATTATGTAGATACATTTCGTGATTGCGTTTAGTAATATTATTATTGTTCGTTATATTTTGAATGTGTTTTTTTTTTTGTCTAACATTTTTGGTGATATCAGATCACGTGTTCAATAAATCATTTAAATAAGGGTGTGATAATGGAAAGTGCGAGTTCACCGCTAGTAATTATGAAGATATACATCGAACACATTATATATGTTAATATATTCACGACCCCAATATTATGAGTGGCATTTGTATGTTTGTTGCATAACATATGATGTAATATAAATGTATACCAAAAAAAAACACACTTGCAAACACGCGTGCAAGGTGTGAAGGGTTTGCGTTTGCGTGCTAAATAATTATCACATGCGCAGGCAGCTGTCTAGGAACACTGCCTCACTGACCAACCAACGCGCAGGCCTCTTGCTCATGGGATAGGTCCCGTAAACTTAAAGGGAATAAAATTAACAAAATTGTAAATAAATCTCTGCCGCCGACTCACCTTTGCCTCGTACAGAGAGTGTACGGAAGAGGCTATCTGTATAAAAGACTGTTTAGAGCTACCGTACTGTCACTGAACTCGACGTTATAGAGTCCCTTGTATTATTTGCGTCCCTTTCGTGAATACAAATACGTATATATATCTGAATTGGATGATGTTAGTGATGTCAGTAATGCAACTTTAAAACCAATTAACTGTTATTGACTGACCGTCCAGTCAGTCGATCGCAGGAATGAGAGAACACGGTTGACTAGAGACTTTGAGTTTCCCGGTCGAGTCCGCTTTGAGCCGCTCACACGAGTCACTGCCCCGGGCCGCAGCCCCGCAGCCCCGCAGACCCGGCGGCTCACGCTGTGTTAGCTTCAGACTACCAACTATATATACCTTTGACTCTCCCTTATAACCGTTAGTTGTGTGATCTTTAGTTAAATGTGTCATTATAATACGCTACCCTCAACATGAGCAGCATCAACCCGGCCGTCAATCACTAATATATATAAATAAACCTAAAAGGTTTTGATATTTATTTTAAAACATTTAAACCACAGTTTGTTGCTTTAACAGAGTCCCGCAAACGGTAGGAAGTCGGGAACATTTTGAACATAAATAAAATTAATATGAATACCTACCTCGCAAGAGTAATTCCACACTAAGTTATTTCCATTGCGATTCAGTTATCCAGAAAGTTATTTTTCAAGTCGGTAGTGTATCCCGCGTTCCATCGGACGGGATGGGACGGGATGCCTTCGAAATATTCGACGTGCCCCGTGTACGTAATGTATTCCAACATACTCGAAAAAAACTATCACCACGAGAATCGGTAAAACCTAAATAGCGATACTTTATAAACATAGTTTTAAAAGTCACTCGTGATTCATGAATCGGACGGACGGTCGCGTTGTTTTATTTTATGATTTAAATCATCATAACATTGACCCAATAACACAATATTTTATATCATGGTGATATAAAATACACGGGTCGTTAATTACGTAGCGGGGACTCGCTTCGCTTCTTCATGGCATCTTACGTGAGCTGCGCGTTTGTTCGTAATCTATTCAATTTGTTTAATTAAATCACAATCACAAAATATTTTAAACTGGTTTCCATCGTCTCAAAGGTTTAATTAATATAATATGTAACAAATTACGTAAGTTAATTTAAATTGCTGATGTCCTCTCAGTGTAGCGTCTCGTTTGTTCGTTATTTTTTTAATAATTGAGCGAAGCGAGCGGAGCGCTCTATGTGAGACTTTGCATCCCATTTCCGGTGGTGGCATAAAAACGGTTTTACCGATTTACATGAAATTTTGCACATTTATAGCGAAGGTTATTGCGATGATTTATGAAAAAAAGAGAAAAAAAAAACTCAAGTCGTTGAGGAATAAACAAAAAAAATGACAGTCCCATAGATTTCATGGTAAAAAAAATTCGCTATGTAATAATTTGATTATTCTATATTTTTCGCCTGTCGGTTTCTCCTTTGAACGCTGAATTGAAGATGGGTTTACTCGCTTCGCTCAATTCACAGAACTCTACCGAGATTTTGCGAGCGCAGCGAGTTAAAATCGAGGTCCGGTTCGCGCCCCTAGTTTATATTTATTCGTTAATATAATGTTAATACCGTAAATAGAACAATAATAACAATGTATAATGTATATTATTTGTTGACAAATAATTTAGAGAAGTAATTAAATCTTTGTTGTCTCGTAAGATCAGACAGGACGTCTTTTAAAATTCAAATCTTATTTATTTCAAATCTTCGAACGTCTAATAGGAGTCGGTGAAAAAAATTAAAATGTTATTGAAATGAATCATTCCTATTAATATAATAAATGTATAGAGTCGCGGTGAATCACACGTTACACTGGAAAACACGGAGTATCGGCGGTATTTACACCATTGTATTGTTCGTAATTGGTATATGAAACAAACAAACTGACGGATGGTGTTCTTTCCATGTCCAGTCCGAGCGGCACGGCTCTGAGTAACCACGGCCAGCTCCGCGAGTACCTGCAGACTGCCGGCACCTGCAAGTGCGGCCTGCCCTGCCCCCTGCGACCGGAGACGGCCTTCAGTTTTGATCCCAAGGTACGTGTACATATTAGGATTTACTAATACAGGAGCATTAATCTGTGTATCGTTTAATAAAACATACAATGTTCATGCGCCGCCGGTCCCGGCCGAGTCACTCCAGTTTTTTTACACCTGTAGTGATTTGGCAGCGACCGACCGATGATAATATTTATTCTATCTTGAGATTATTCTCTCGTTGATGTCCATTTGTAAATGTTTATGGGCCGCTTATACCGACTGCGGTGGAATTATGGTGATATTGGCATCGTGTTTGTGTTTTTTGGTGTGGTCTTCCGAACTCGACGATTTATTTATTCACAAGACAATTTTTATACCGTATAAAGTCAACGTTACACCTCCTGAAATTAAAGTAGTCTTTATACCTACTTTGTATTGATTTTTTTTTTTACTCCCTCCACTAATAATATACGTATTCAATGTACTCTGCAATTAGGCAATAAAAAACGTTAGATTCTCTACCACGGAGCGGTTGGTTGAGTAATAGCAAAAAAAATGTCGGTGCTAGAGAGCCGAGATTAATATTAGAGTCGAACGGCGGACCGTGGGCGTGGGCGTGTGCCGGCGATTAATACCCGTGCCGTTTGAAAGTTTAACTATTTGTGATATGTACTTACAATACTAACCGAATACATACATACGTACTCGTACATACGACGTCTCGCTCTGTTTGACGCCGATCGATCTCTGTACCCAGTACCCAGTACCCACCTCTAGCGAATTAAGCTTACGAAAAATGACTTATCGTATTAATGCAAATTGTTTTATACAAATACACACAAACACTCGGTGGTTTCGTTTCTTATCTTATCATGTTTTTATCTAATGAAGTCGACTGCGCCGACTCGAATACACGAATGTAACATTCATTACATTATCAAAACAGGTAGAACCTTCGACTGTTTCCTACTGCGCTTAATAATATCACTTTGTTAAGATATAACATAATACATAAATTCAAAGACGTTGACAATTCTGTCTGTATGGGTATTTTGACTATTCGTAAACGTCAAGGGGGTGGGGAGGAGCTGGGGGTGGGGAGGCCTTAATTGTATTGTGAATTTGTAGACGATGATGTTCCGGCATGTCCATGTCATTGTTATCATGTGTCGGTACTAATTTTTGTTAGTTTTGATTTGACGTTGAAACATATTTCTTTCTCGATAGAAATCAGTACCCATACCATTAATACATATTTACTTGTAATAATAATAAAAATAAGACATGTATAAGAACAACTTATCTTGTATAAAGATATTAGAAGAATCAAATAATAATGAAATGTATAGAGGAACGCCTAATTAATGACGTAATACACAAGGCCATGTCACGTGTCTGACACGTGTGTTATGAACATCACACAACAGTAGTGTGGGATATATATTTATTAAAGAATAATGGAAGTTTTTAGTATTCACGGGTTAACGACTAAGTTAAAGTAGACTTGTATTGTTGTTATAAAAACTGTTGAGTAACTAACTAGGAGCGCCAACAGACCCTCAAATTCGGCTTGCTTCGCTCGTGAAATCTCGCGTGCCATTTGCATATTGAGCGAAGCGAGCCCAATGTAATGACTCATCGTTGTGGACAATGTCGGTAATGTAGGTGATTTCAGATTAGGCTGACAGTCGCGCCACGATCACCATCAATCCATCAAATTAGACCTATACTAATTACACCTTTTACCATTGACTTCAATGGGATATCAGTTTTTTGACGATTACTCCTCAACGACATGACATATTTCTATTTTTTTTTTTAAACCATTACCTAATATGTGTAGTTTTCGAGCCTATTCGTGACAAAGAATGTGAAAAAGTCTCCAGTAGAGCGCTCCGCTCGCCTCATATTAATTAAATTCATATTAATAATTAATTGTCACCTCGATGGACGTCTCAGTCGGCTGCACTCGTCGGAGGTGCAGGCTGCGGGCGCACCAGGTTCACGGGGACTTATATGCATATATATATATATTGTCGTACCTGATTGCAGTACTTGTTATGTAAATAATACATAATATTTTCTTTAAACGGTAGTGATTAATAGTAGAAAGAGTTTGAAATAATAGGATATTTAAAATTGTACTTAGATTTGGAAAATAATATATAAATGGTTATTAAACATCATACAATCGTTTAATCCGCTGTGATTTGGTTAAAATGACTCAAAATACGAATTATAGTTAAACACGTAGGTGTAATGTGGAGTATATAATTCGGCACAAAGTATTAATTAGTATTGTAGTACCGCAGTGGGGCTGCGCCGGGCTCGTCCCGCAGTTATCCGGAGCGCCAGTTGCCTGACGAGTGAGTCTCTGTAAGTGGGGCGCACTCTGTGCACACCGGTCTCTGCAACTGCGTCTTGTTTGCTTTGATAATCTCACCGAAACGAGTACATACTCCGGACGGTTTTTAAACTCTTTCACGTAAACATATATACTGCCCTCGTATCGACTGTTGGTCTTACATTTATAGTGTTTTATTATGTTGTTTTATGGTCGTTATTGGCAATATAAATACAATAGTTACACCGCTCGGCTTACAAGGGAAACATTGTACACAAAAAGCAATCTGTTCGACTCGAATTCGTTAATCGCACCAGTGTATTTCACTGTACGAGTTAAATCTGCATTGACAGCCGAGCCGACCGCTCGCTCGCGTGCATCGAATTTGCATACATCTAATATTCCGTCTCGTCCGTCGGTACGACTCAATAAAGGTGATGCTTCCCCGGTCGCTACGGACAAGTTAATTCTGTCAAAGCTCGCTGCGACCTCGCCTCCGCCGCCTCGCCTTTGTGTGCACTTGAAATGTACAAATTGCACCGCGGCGCCCGGGGGGAAGGTCGCTGCACTCGACACCCCCCCCACACCCCCACCCGCTCTCATCGATTCCTCTTTGTTCGGAGCATTCGTCTTGAGATGTATTCGCGATATCTCGATTTCACATTCAGTAATGTCGAGTCGATTCAATGTATCTCCGTACATCTTGTCGTTGATGGATACGACTCGCAGATACTCCACAGACCGTGACCATATAAGCGATACTAAATTGTGTACGGGCGAAGTTATTAACGATTACGTATAAGTAATACGTCCGTATTATATAAATACGAAGTGAGAGAAGAAGTAAAGTAATTTAGTTAATTGAAGACCGCAGTCTTGCGCTCATACATACATCAGAATTGACATCATATATTAAATAGGTTCTCGGGAGCGCCTTGGCCTACATCTTTACAAAGCGACTCCACGTTACGTTCAGCTCCGAGGAGACTTGTAAAGTATTTATAATAACATTATATCAATGTTTGGAAGGAATACGGTTTTGTTTGAATGTATAGAGGATTTCGGCATCACGTGCGTCGATTTCCGGAGAGTTGAAGATGTGAACATATTAACAAGATACAACCATTGATCGTATTTTTAATTGATATTTGTGGTGTCGTTTGAAGCAACAAAAATATTAACGAATTTGTTGAGCAATTTTATGCGTTTCCTCGCTCATTGTTTTTTTTTTTTAATAATTTATCTTTATTGAATGTAAATCTATGGGAAAAGACTGGTATTGTTGCCATATCATGTCTCGGCACTCCGTTGTTTCCGGGGCGACTCGTTCTCCGCTGACATTTAGCAGACCGATCGAGGTCGATTGATCCGATCGCCGATATTGTAACAACAATGTCGTTTATTATTTTTTTAATGACGATCTCTCGCAATGTTTTGTAACAGAATATATATATATATATATATATATATATATATATATATATTTTTTTGTGTCATTATTTTTTCATGCATAGTTATACAAAAACGTTTTATAGTATATCATTTATTGAGCGAAGCGAACGTAGTGAGCAGAGCGTTCTACTGGAGACTTTTTCACATTCTTTGTCACGAATAGGCACGAAAACTACTTGACGGAAAATTATGAAATTTTGCAATCGAAAAGACACACAATAATCGTCAAAAAACTAATATACCATTGCAGTCAATGGAAAACGATGAGTCATTACACTGGGCACGCTTCGCTCAATATGCAAACGGCAACCGAGATTTTGCGAGCGTAGCGAGTCGAAATTGAGGGTCTATTGGCGCCCCTAGTATTTATAATATACAATAAATAATACCTATCGAAGTCTGAACGCCACCCGGTAGTAATATATTCATATTGAAAAACGTGTCGCGTATCCTCTAATAGTTGAAGTGTACAAATACCAATGATATTGTAGACGGCCGAGCTGCTCGGGGAGCGCGCTAGTCGTTCAGTTGCTTTCTAAACCGCCGATGGCGACTTTCTTGTGCGGTGAAAGTGGCGACCTAACAGCAAACTACTACTTAACATAATCATATAATATACTTTGGGGTTTATGATCCTTATTATTATAGCAATAAGAGCTATAAAACAATGTAGCAACTTTAAATAATAATATATGAGATTACGTTAAATAAATCTGATCTTTAGTATTCAAGGTTTAACGACCAATGATATGATATTAGGACATTAGGAGTCTATTAAATAGATATAAGGTACACAGATAGAAAGAAATACGCACTAGTAATAGATACAGCACATTAACACTAAACCTACCAAGTACCGGTCAAATTGACCGTTCTTAAACTTTTGTAAAACTTAAACATTTTTAAACGTTATAATATCGTTATCAAACTACATGACAATTCTTAGAATATGCATATAATATTTTCTTCACTCTTTACTTTTAGTTATTTCCATTATTACCTGCGTTATTATATAATAAAATAACTTTTAATTACCGGTCAATTTGACCGCGTGCGGTAGGAACAGGTATACAAGAATTGTCGGTAGGTTTAGTGTTAATAAATCTTATTTGTAATGTGTTATTGTAGATCTTACAAATGTAGGTTCCGGTACTCTGTAGGTGGGTAAGTATTTAACTGTGTTCCATTCTGCAACTAGAATCTGTTGTTTTATAAGTGCAATATACTTATATCGAGTCGGTGGAAAGTAAAAAGTTTGACTTTGACTGTTATATACATATTTAAAGAAAGATAGCGGGTGGGTTAAGAAGAATGATACGACCATTCTGCAACTAGAATCTGTTGTTTTATAAGTGCAATACTATAATACCGAGTCGGTGGAAAGTAAAAAGTTTGACTTTGACTGTTATATACATTATACATATTTAAAGAAAGATAGCGGGTGGGTTAAGAAGAATGATACGACCATTCTGCAACTAGAATCTGTTGTTTTATAAGTGCAATACTATAATACCGAGTCGGTGGAAAGTAAAAAGTTTGACTTTGACTGTTATATACATATTTAAAGAAAGATAGCGGGTGGGTTAAGAAGAATGATACGACCATTCTGCAACTAGAATCTGTTGTTTTATAAGTGCAATACTATAATACCGAGTCGGTGGAAAGTAAAAAGTTTGACTTTGACTGTTATATACATATTTAAAGAAAGATAGCGGGTGGGTTAAGAAGAATGATACGACCATTCTGCAACTAGAATCTGTTGTTTTATAAGTGCAATACTATAATACCGAGTCGGTGGAAAGTAAAAAGTTTGACTTTGACTGTTATATACATATTTAAAGAAAGGTAGCGGGTGGGTTAAAAAGAATGATACGACCATTCTGCAACTAGAATCTGTTGTTTTATAAGTGCAATACTATAATACCGAGTCGGTGGAAAGTAAAAAGTTTGACTTTGACTGTTATATACATATTTAAAGAAAGATAGCGGGTGGGTTAAGAAGAATGATACGACCATTCTGCAACTAGAATCTGTTGTTTTATAAGTGCAATACTATAATACCGAGTCGGTGGAAAGTAAAAAGTTTGACTTTGACTGTTATATACATATTTAAAGAAAGATAGCGGGTGGGTTAAGAAGAATGATACGACCATTCTGCAACTAGAATCTGTTGTTTTATAAGTGCAATACTATAATACCGAGTCGGTGGAAAGTAAAAAGTTTGACTTTGACTGTTATATACATATTTAAAGAAAGATAGCGGGTGGGTTAAGAAGAATGATACGACCATTCTGCAACTAGAATCTGTTGTTTTATAAGTGCAATACTATAATACCGAGTCGGTGGAAAGTAAAAAGTTTGACTTTGACTGTTATATACATATTTAAAGAAAGATAGCGGGTGGGTTAAGAAGAATGATACGACCATTCTGCAACTAGAATCTGTTGTTTTATAAGTGCAATACTATAATACCGAGTCGGTGGAAAGTAAAAAGTTTGACTTTGACTGTTATATACATATTTAAAGAAAGATAGCGGGTGGGTTAAGAAGAATGATACGACCATTCTGCAACTAGAATCTGTTGTTTTATAAGTGCAATACTATAATACCGAGTCGGTGGAAAGTAAAAAGTTTGACTTTGACTGTTATATACATATTTAAAGAAAGATAGCGGGTGGGTTAAGAAGAATGATACGACCATTCTGCAACTAGAATCTGTTGTTTTATAAGTGCAATACTATAATACCGAGTCGGTGGAAAGTAAAAAGTTTGACTTTGACTGTTATATACATATTTAAAGAAAGATAGCGGGTGGGTTAAGAAGAATGATACGACCATTCTGCAACTAGAATCTGTTGTTTTATAAGTGCAATACTATAATACCGAGTCGGTGGAAAGTAAAAAGTTTGACTTTGACTGTTATATACATATTTAAAGAAAGATAGCGGGTGGGTTAAGAAGAATGATACGACCATTCTGCAACTAGAATCTGTTGTTTTATAAGTGCAATACTATAATACCGAGTCGGTGGAAAGTAAAAAGTTTGACTTTGACTGTTATATACATATTTAAAGAAAGATAGCGGGTGGGTTAAGAAGAATGATACGACCATTCTGCAACTAGAATCTGTTGTTTTATAAGTGCAATACTATAATACCGAGTCGGTGGAAAGTAAAAAGTTTGACTTTGACTGTTATATACATATTTAAAGAAAGATAGCGGGTGGGTTAAGAAGAATGATACGAGTTGCTTTTAATTTCAACCACGACCTTAGTTTGCGGTAAATGATTAATTTTGTTAATAATAATTTATTTATAACATTTAATTAATACCACTATACACTTTTATTTATCAATATATCTGTGTCCTTTAAAATATGTTGTTACATATGATGAAAACACAGCGTCTGTGCGAGGCAGTCGGGAGCGTAATAAAGTGTGTTTAGAGACAGTCGGGTCGGCAGTGTTAGCCGCACTACTACTGTGTTTATTGACCATTGTGGGGTCTGATATACAATACCATATAGGTTAGAATAAATTCTCGATATAGTTATTGTATATGTTTTTCTATGTACATTTTGGTATTACTGTAAATGAATAAATCAAAATCAATAAAAAATAATATTTTTTTTTTTTTTTTGTTCTAGGTTTTGTTGAGTTATTGAAAAATATATTAAAAACTTAAGAAAAATTAAGTTAGATATAGTTAGATATATAAAAAACAAAAGTTTAACGTTCGACGAAACGTCCGTCCGCGAGTCGCACGACCCGGATAAAGATCACCGGAGGGAAAGTCTTTGCGGCTCGTCTCTCGCCTACACGATAATCATAACTGCAATTTTGCGGTAACATATTTAAACGTCCCATTAGCGCCACCCTCGTTTTACTGCCGTCGTTCACAAGGAGGGTATAATTGTGGTGTCATTGCTGCTCATCGATAATTTTGAAACCATTAACTAGCAAATTGTCAGTTCAACAAACACACTATAGTGAGCTTCGATGGTTTCGCCTTTTGTTCCGCTACAATGATATTTTATTATACGTTTGACTTGAATTTTCTGTCTTTTAAATGTTTGAATACCAGAGCTATACTTGTTTAATTATTTCAAAGCGATGTTTCGAACCTTCCAACGTGCCAACCGTATCTTTACACCGGTGCCAGTTAACCAAAACTCGTTGAGAAGTTTATACAGAGAGAATCGTCATGTTTTTTCTAATTATTAGTATGTTAGCTAGTATGTATGTTTTTCTTTAGTGCTTTTTCATAATAAACTAAATGAAAAAAATTGAATTGTTAATCAAGAAAATAAACAAAGGTAAAGGGAAACGCCTTTTTTGTTTTATTATTCCTTATCTATATTGTAATATATTTTTGAGACGTCACCATTTACCGCACTAGACTTTATGTTCTAATATAAAATGTTATGTTTGGCGCGAGTCGAGTAGGTTTAGCTCTGAGAAATCGATGAGTCCGACAAGATTTTTTTTTAAACATATTCAAAAAGTATTCATAACCCACATATATAATTAAAATAAAAACAAAAAAAATATCACGAACGTAGTATTTTTCAAAATTAAACTTTCAACCAAACCTTGTCCCGAGAGTAAGGAACACATGTAAAAACGCCAAATCTCTCTCACACGGGTGGGAGGCGCTGGATGTTTACCTATCTGTACTTGTAAATAACATGTTGGAACACTTGATCCGTATTCCTGATCTCTACGCGCCGTTAACAAGAACAGAATACCCCCAAAAACGTACACGTGACGTACACGTGACGTACGAGTGACGTAAGCGCGAAGTCACACGCTGTTCACGGAGGGATAGTCGATACACAAAACAATGTATTATTCAGGGATGCATGTACGTATTAATTAGCGAATGGTCGGGTCGGGCGCGAGGCGTGTCCGTCGGTTTGATTGTCTCCGTATGTATAGTGGACTGCGGAGCGACAGATGACACGAGACAGATATTAATTTTAGTACAGTTTAAACGTGACGAAGGTATTATGGGTATAAAGGATTATGACGCGTCCGTCGAGCCATCGCCTATTGAAAGGCTTCCCAGCTTATAATTTTAATTAATAGCATATTAAAATGTTTATTTAAGGCCTCGAGTGAGTTTCATCTTAAGTACCGTTAGTAGTTACATGTATGTAAGTGACCCAGTTTAAAACAACTCAAAGGGTAAAAGCTTTGAGAGACATATGCATCGTTTGAACCTAAGATCGCTCGATTTGAAATTGTACACTTAAGAGTTTAATACATGTAAATAAATAATGTAATGATACATGTGAACGGTGTTTTGACGTCGGGTGTAGTTGTGTGTGTGTGTGTGTGTGTGTGTGTGTGTGTGTGAAGTTGGTTGGTATAGGATCGTATAGGATCACGTAAGCGGTCTTACGTAACAACATTAATTACCTAACCGCAGTAGTTAGTTACCTTAAAGTTTCTTTTAAACTTTTAATATTTATTATTTTTTTTATTTTTTATTTTTACGTTTTCAAGTAACTGTTTGTCGTCGAAATTAATGATAAATCTTTTTCATAAACAACAAAAATTCTTTCCAAAAACTTCCTTATATATATATATATATATGTTTTAATTGGTGGCTCTATTTATGGCGAGTCCCTTGATTTCTTTTAAAAATATATTTTTCACAACCGACAGCTCGGAACGCAAAAAGAGTAAGGCGGCCGGTGAGGTACTAAAAATGTTTAAACCTTACCGTACAAGTTGTATGAAATGTTTTTGCAATTTCTTATTCACGGAGCTCTTGAATTTTTCTGCAATATTTTTAATTCTTTTACTTTTAAACTTTGCAAATAAAAAAAGAAAGTATTCCCTCTCCTCCGATTAACGCGCGGCGGTCAGCGAACCCACTGATTCCATAAGGTTTCCTAGGAACTGGGAACCCTTAGAACTATTCTTGCCACAGTCCTTATGCTTTATAACATTTGCTATCTCAGATAAGCTATAGCTATATATATATATTATGATATATCTACTGGATATCAGCCGCTTACAGCGATTTATTTTTTTTCTTTCCCTAAACCTCTCAATACTGAATGCATACAATTTAAAAATAATATATTAGATTATCAAGCAAATAGTCGTCGAAGTAAAGTATTATTTGAGATAAAGATTCACAATATTTAATTTTGAATACATTCGTCATGTGATAGTTATTAAATGTGTTTTGTTCCGCCGAGACGTCAAATTATTTATGTGACTCATAAATCCGCGACCGTGCGGTGTATTTAGTGCCTCTTGCTTATTTTGCTGTTTCCGGTCCCTGTAATGATCATTAAAACATATTCTTTTCCATTCTATAATTGAGACCGGAGGACCTCCTTAGGCTTACCTTCGATTTTAGTTTTTTTATCATTATATAATTGTATTGTCCCAAAAATTTACAAAAAAGCGTCTACAAACAGATTTTCATATTGAGGGATGCTGAAACTAGTCGGATATTGATATTTGTTTTAAATAGCGTGTTCGTTTTCCGTCACACGACATTGTTAACATGAGTAAGTAATTTGGAGGAGCGTAGAGTAAACACGCTGCGCTTAACCGCGGCGGCGTTGCAGTGAGCTCCGTGCAGCGAATCGCAACCAGGCTTTACGGCAGTTTTGTCTGAACAGTGCAGAGAGCGAAGCAGCTGTGTCGACCGAATGGCATGGGGCAATTTGTGTGTTCAGCGATGCACAGAGCACATAGCACGGCGCACAGCGCGCGCCCATGTGTGATGGACGGTGGACGCAATCACACCTCGACAACACATCTGTTGTGTAAACGATCATCAATAAATACAATACCAACGAATTGGATGCTGTATTTGATCACTGTAACAAAAAGTTACAATAATACCACCACTGCTTTGTTTAAGGCTGTCCGTTACACGATAATGTGTTTTATTTTTTATGACACGATTTGAAGAGTTATTGTTAACATTTATTCAATACATTTTACACAAACCACTTTTAACTTTAAATACCTACCGATTTCAAAGTAATTAAGTTCGGAGGGCCAAACAGAACGTACATTTTGACACCGGCGACCACGGTTATGCAAATGCTGTGCGTGTTTACTCACTGCGGCAGACGTACGCTGTGTATAATGTACGTGTTATGGTGCGCTGCTAAATTGCAATTAATAATACTGCCTATTATAATGGATATTGTGTATTTTTTCAATATAAATAATTATTATAATAATAGAATTATGTGCATCAGGTGGCGAGTAAACCGTACCAGGTGGCGGCCGGCGCCGAGCTGACGAAGCTCTGCAACCACCGGCGGAAACTGCTGGCGACGCTGCACTCCACCACGCCACCCCCGCCCCCCCTAGAACACAAGAAAGGTATTCTACTAGGTCACCTAGGATTGTAGATCATTTATTAGTCTCAGCCAACAATGACCAGGTTACGAGACAGAGAATCATTAAAATATTTATTATTTGATTACATAAAGTGACGTTCAGTCTGGTCGCACGACTAATATGCAGTGGACGCATGTCAGAGCGCGGGTTTATTGTTAGTGACGAGTTACAACGGGCTGCTTTTTATTGTGATCACTGCTCGATTGAACTCATTTAGCTACGTCTCTTGTACACAGTTCATCTTCACTCTCAGTATTTATTCAAGTATGTTTGGAATTAAGTAATTAAATACAATGTATTAGGTATATTACCTACTTACTTATTATTATTCTATAGCTACAATTATATAGTCTATAATTTTACTTACTATATGTTTTGTATATATATATATGTTGTATACATTAATTAACGATGTCCATTCCTCATTCTACTTCCCTTAGCAATTAACGTCTGAATTGAAAGCTTTTAATTTACGTTCGACCTGATTTTAACGATGACGGTGCTTGTATACGTAATGGCAGCGGAGTGGCGGTTTAAGACACATCTCAAGGGCGCACCGGACTGTAGTAGGTACACTGTGACCTCACTAGTACAGTAGAAGGACATAAACACAACACTACGCATTGACTTATTAGTATATTTCCACCGGTGCGTTCAACACAACGTCCCAAGATTAAGATTAACGGTGAATGAGAAGCTTATTTTGTTCCAATATCTCTATATTCACTCGGAGATGTGAGGTAAAGTACTGGGATGTTTAATAAATCAGGTAGGGTTGACGAGTTTTCCTCTTTCTCTTACCATACCAAATGTGTGTAAAACATGGTGTTAGTTTGGTTAGAGGTGGATGGCGGACGTCGCGGCGCGCCCGGCCTCCCTCTCATCCAATTAGGCGAGTGTGAACCGGCGGGATTAGCGCAGCGGAAACTCAAGCCTACCTTCGATAACATTTGTTCACTTTGTTTGCATTTGAAATGAAACCTCTTTGCATCACCGCCGGTCACTACGTGTGTAATGTTGCACCGTGCGTGTATCCGAACTCAAATTTTAAACACAATACCACAAAATTTGCTCATTATTTATCGAATCCCACACTCAATTAGTGTTTGTTTCGTCTGTCCGTGTTGGTCGTCGCCGGTACGTGTGTCGGTACGTGTCGGTGTCGGTGCGTCGAAGCCTCCCTTTTCCTCGAGCCCTCATATAATGTTCATGCCGTGAAGCACGGAGCGGAAAAATACATGGAAAACGTTGATTTGAAGTTCAGTAGGTACATCACGAAACATTTAGTGTGGGGTAGATGTTTAAATTAAACATATTCTTAATCTTGATAGGATTATGGAAAGAGCATCGTCATTATGTCATTATGCTTCTGCTGCTATTTTGCGGTCAATTTATCATCCGGCGTCCGGGTGTCGATGGCGACTCCTCCGCGAGTGAGGTCTACACAGTGAGGGTTATCCTTTATACTCGTATTGTTTTGTAATTAAAAGTTAATTACTAAGTTTTTTAACTCATTCAATTTTTCATTTTATAGTGAATACTTTGGTGACTAACTGTCACTTTGTATTATAATGTTGTATATATTTTATTTTCGTTCAACGAACATACGTACATACGAGACGGATACCCAAAATATTATGACTCGGAGAAACTTGGAGATCATTAAACTGGTGTGGTTTTAGGTTTCTTACGAATTAAGGTCACTCGAGAATTAATTACGCTTGTTTACATAAAATTACAAAGTTATCATAAGAAAGAGTTGTATGTATACATCCGACAATCCGATATAAATTGTATTCATACAGATATCAAAGTCCTCTGATATCGGTACGCGTTCCTCTTTTGTGACGCGAGTCCCGCAGTCCTCGGCGCTCTAAAGCGTCCCTTTTAATAGAATCTTTATCAAACGAAAAACCTTCCCCCATCCCGCATTTAATAGGCTATTAAGCGTTTATAAAACTTGCAACTTAACTATTTATTATACATAAGTAGGAGACCTTTTATTGCATCTCTTTATACACAAGAATATTGCTCCGAGTACCCTCTCGACTCCCTCGGAGGGCTTTCTTTTACGTCATACGATATTATGTCAATGCTTTGAAAACTGAGAGTCATTCTATTATCACATAACTCGCTTTTACGTAATTGCTTTTTGGAATTTTACTTAATATTCATTTATTTTATACTTTTATATTAATTACTGGGGAAATATTACATCATATTTACATATAACAGATCGTTTAATACAAATGACGAGTTACACATATTATATGATATATCAGTCCTAATGCCGTAAGCTTAGCGGGCGAAATAGTCCCGCAGTGTTGCGTAATTACCGCGAGGGAAGTAGGACGTTTGATCAAACGAGAACACTGGCGACTCGATCAGCGAACAACGGCGGCTGTAATTTGAAACAATCGGCGGTGCAGAGGGCGGCGCCACCCGGCGCTATTGATCTGACGACTCGCGGCACACCCCCACCCCCACCCCAACCCCAACCTCGCCTCGCCCCACCTCACCCCCCCTTCCTTACTTCGCATACAACTCGTATTTTAATTGCAAATCTGCTAGATAATGCGCAAATAGATAACGCCATTATACTCGGCTCGCTTATTATTTAGCTCTATCGAATTATACTGTTTTTAACTTTGTTCGGCGCCCCGGCGTGTATTTAGAGGATTCCATTGTTTTATAATGTTATAACCCTTTTGTATTTGAGCACAATGTTATGTAGCAATCAGGTATATCCTTTTTAATCGAGAATCAACGTTCCCTCTACAGCTCTTTTTAAGATAATGTTTATGTTACAATAGAAATTATTAATATAATGTCAGTTTGAACGGTGGACGCGAGCCGTTAGTTAATATGATTACAATACACAATACAATACACTACATTACATTACATTACATTACATTACTACACACTAATAACTCTAATCCGAGTCGATTGATTGCGGGTATCTCGTGCCGGCACTAGTATGTGATACTCAATTGTTTTTACCGCCTTTAATATAATTTGTTTTAAATGTTATGTTATGTTAGCGATGTATTCAAAGAAAATATAATTTGTTGAATATGAATAACCTTGTCTTAAGTTTTTCAATATTAAATCGCCCGATAAATCGTTGGGGAAAATTTTGATTAAATGTTATCTTTAATCCAATTAATTGATATATCAAAACAGAATTGAAAGAAATGTTTTGTTTTAAATACATATAATTGTTTTGTCTGATGTGGAGGTGTCGTGCTCCACATCTGATAACATTTTAACCGTACCTACCCGTATTCCTAAAGAAATATTTTATATATTTTTCCTTTGATAAGTAACTACGTAAATACTTTAAAATTAAAACTAATATATATTTTATTATTAAATAATGTCTGTTATATTATTTTCTTGAACACATGCAGTTACAAATTAGTATTTTATTAACGAGGTGATTGATATAAGTGTTCTCTTTAAATAGTCTAAGTAGTTATCGTCAATAACATAAGACATAAAGTTTTTATAGTTATCAAATGGCAGTCGCCGCTGAAGTGCAGTGTTGGGACGTCTGGAGATCGGTATAAAGTCAAACGGTCTCTCGTCCTTCGACCTTTCTCTTAAATAAAGTTTCTTTATTATTGTGTCTTTAATGTAACGTTAAATTATTTTATTGCGAGAACTCTAGTTAATATTAAGTACGTGTTAGTGTTATAGTTTTAGTATGTATCATTAGTTTGGTTTTAAAACCTGTGTCATTTATTTAATTTCAGGACCGACCGCCGAAACAAAGAAAAAAATGAAGAAGCGCTCCGGGTTCATACCAAACATCAACGTGTCCCAGATGATGGTGCAGAGAGAGAGACCCCTCGGCGAGGTCAAGGTACGGGCGCGGTGTCGGCCTCCGCCGAGACTCGGCCTCGTGCCGCCTATCACAACAATTCTTTTCATATTTCTACTCAGTGGAGTAATTTTATAAACAATTTTTTGAAGATTAATCATCGTATTTCAAGGATCAATTTTATATTATTTTCAGACCGACAGCGACCAAAGGCAGGCAGCGTCCCCGGGCGCAACGCCGCAGCGTGCCGGCGCCATGCAGGCCGGCCTGCCGTACCACCACCACATGATTAGCGCCGCGCAGGACGAGCTGAAGCAGGAGACTCTGGTCCAGAGGAGCTCTCATTACCTCACCGTCAGCAGCGGGTGGATAACGCAGCATCCCGACAACGTGGAGTCTGGACAAAAACAAAACCAAATGGCGGCCGGTCCGGGAAATAACTCCGTACATGTCGGCCTTCCGGTGCTAGGAACCAACGGACAGGTTATTGGTGTAAACACATCGTACAACAAGCACGTAACGAGTATCAAGAACGCTCTGAACGTGACGCCGCAGACTGCGGCGGAGCAGGACCGCAGAGAAGATAAGGATATAAACACCATGAAACAATTATCCAAAGAGGATGACTCCCAGATTTTCTATGGTCTGAACCAACCGTTAACTCCGGAGGTTATGCAGAAAATCAACGAACAGCAGCAAATTTTTATTCAGAGAAATCAGAAACAAATAGAAGTTATGAAAGGCTACAAAACCCAGATGTCAGACAATATAAACCAAACCAAGCCTCAGAATCAAAACCAGTACGTGCCTCAGGGTCAGCTGGTAATCCAGAACGGAGCGGTCGTCAAGACGAACTCCGCTAAAACGCCGCCCTGGCAGGTCAAGAGAATCGACGCTAATCCTTCCAATACCTTAATATGTCCGAGTCCTAGGCAGCTCAAAATAGAAAATTCGGAATACGACGAATCCAATCCGAACATTATGGAAGATTCTACATGTTCGGGTTCTTTTGCAAGTAGCGAACAAACGTTAAATCCGACGATGTGTTCGCGCGTTCCTCCTCTACCGCAGCATTACAATATGATGGGGCAGCAGTGGCCGGGCGCCGACTTAAATAAGAAGAAAGGCAGATGTAACAATAAGACCCCAAAGAAAAAGGCACTCTCCGGCGACAACAGGACCCCGGCGTACGGACACAACGGACTGAGACATCTGCAGGATGCCAAAGGAACCAACGTGCCGTCGTTCATGGACGACCCCAGCGGGTATCTGGCGCAGCAGACTGCACTGTTAAACAACACCATATCGAGGCAGGTGGGCGCGAGCCATCCGTACGATGTTAATCAATTCGAAAGCTCCGGCGCATCCTACGGTACGATGACCCAAGCCGACAAGAGAGCTTTCACGAAACAAACCGAGCCAGTGAATGTCTTCAGAAATAATATTGTTGCAAATTCGACGCCCTCCCCTAGTAGCGCCCCCGACAGCAGCCTCGTACCGGATAAGGGCGTCGAGAGCGCTCCGCCGTCGTGCTGTAAGGGTTGTAACATCCCGTACAAAGGTAATTGTTCCGATACATTGGACCATCAAGTACGCTCAAAATTATTGAAACAGCACACGAATGTGTACGGCTTAGACATGGACAGCGGGGTGGCCACGACGTCCAGCCCCAAGCATGGGTTTGAAGACAACCCGGTGACGTCATCGACGTACATGGAACGGAACTTGATGATGAACGACAGCTGCGGCCCCATACAGGCGGGGGTCGTGAGCACAAGCAACGTGTCACCGAGCGAGACGCTCCAGCAGCCCGAGCCCTCGCCCACTCTCTCAAACGGTTACCGCATTACGGACCCGCCGCTCAGTAACTCACTACAGAGCGGCGCATTCCCCGCTCTGAGCCCGGCGTACTCTGCGCCGGGCTGCGGCAGAGATAACTTTAACGGCAACCCTCCGACTCCGGGCGGTGCTCAAGTGTACCCGTACAACTCCCCGGGACCGCCCGGTGGCCATTCCGCGGCCGGTAATCAAGTCATGCACTTCATATCTAATCACAATATTAACAAAAACCTCATGGAGGTTAATAACATATCGATGGTTGGAGTGAGACCGGGGATGAGGAGTCAAGAATTTAAAATGGATTCGAGGAGACGTATCGAGAACACGATGCCGGGGTATCGACCTCCGCCCCACCTGGGCGGCGGGCCCGCGCACTCGCTGGTGCAGACGTGCTACGTGCAGACCATCGTCACCACTATGGCCAGCGGCTTCTCGGTTACCAGAGACACCGTCACCTCGGTGCTGGCGGGCAGAGCCAACACGGCGACTACGTCCATAAATGCGTCGCAGGCGAACTTTGTGAGGCCGCCGCCGCCGCCCAGCGTCAACTTGGCGACCACCTACGCGATACCCAACAATCAACCCGACCCCTTCCTGAACGCCGTCAATCTACCGACCAGCTACCCGCTACACATCGCGGGTACGACTGCTCAGAATATGATATCAAAATCGCCGTTGGAAATGGTACAGAATGTCATAAGCAGTCTACCCTCCAAGCCGGAGACGAGTGGCTGTCAATCGACCGTCGCTCAGAGGAGGTCGTGCTCTAACACGCCGGGACAGATACTTATTTCGTCGACTGGACAAATAATAGTATCGAACAACCACATGCCGCCGCCGCCGCCCAAGCACACTACCTCCATATCTCCCGGCGGCTCCAACGCTACAACAAACGTGACTACCTCGATGAGCCAAGTCGTACCAGCCGTCGGCAACGTTCAACCTATCGTGAACCAGCCCACTGTGGTCGTTAACGCGCTACAGACTCCTTTCGTGATCCAACCCCCCATGATGACCGTCGAGGGTCAGGTAGTCCAGCAAAACACTGTTCTACCTCAAATAGTCACCGGGGGCATCGTCTCCGCTCAGAGTGATATTTCCCGACAGATTGAAATGAAAAATGGACAGAGCTTCGTTCAAGGTGTGGCCATGCTGTCCCCGGAGAGCATCAAGAAAAGGAGTAAAAAGAAAAAGAACCAAGCACCCAACATCACAAACGTTCTGCAAATCGCGGCTCCGCAGCAAAATTCCAATAATATTATGGTTCACCATTCTCCTCAACATAATTCTAGTCCGCAATTTTCTCCGCGCGGTTTCCAATTATCGCCCACCAACAACATGTCCCCGACGCCGATGCTGCAGGCGCTCACCATAGTGCCCGGCAAGTCGGGGGCTCCGGCGCACATCGTCATGAACGGACAGGGCGCCACCAACAACTTTGGGTCACAACAGATAATCACTAACACGTCACCGTCGCAACAGATTAACCTATTACAACCCGTCAATTTGATCAACAATGCCAGTAACGTGATGTCAAACTTTCCCGCCTTCCAACAATTCATTCTGCCTAACCTCGGCGGTGTGGTGATGACGGCGGACGGCGCGGCCATCATACAGGACAACCCCAGTGGCATGCCCGTGCAGCTGCAACTGCAGACCGTCAACGGACAGAATGTACTGACGCCGGTGCAAAGCCCGGGGCTATTCACCGCTGGAAACAACGGCGGAGTGGTCCTTAGAGCGCAAAACCAACAGGGGAAGATGATACAGTCGCAGCACAGCCCGGGCGCTCAGTTCCTGTCACCGAACAGCCAAGTCGTGGTCAACGGCTCAAACTTTAACGGCCAGCTGAGTCCTCTGCTGGCCAACCTCAGTCCCCCCAACGTAGCCTTCAACGCGAGCCCGCAGGTGCGCTCCGGCAACGTTCAGACGCAGGAGTTCATACAGACGAATCAAATGGGTCAGACGTTAATGGTGCCGCTGTCTCCGAAACCGGTCCCCATATCCGCCGGCAACCGAAACTCGACGTTCGTTCAAAATACGACCATAGTCCAGCAGCAAACAACTCTAGTGTCAAACTCGCACAACACATCGATGAACGTGAGCAACAGTTCTCGGCTGAGCATAGACCCGAACGTGCTCATCAATCAGAAACTCGGTAAAAGATTCGGTCAAGACAGTCAGGAGATAAAGGAGAAGCCCCTAACGTTTGAAGGAAAGGAAGATAAAGAGGACTCCGAGGGATACGCTCGGTTAATGCAGGAGCTGGGCGGGGTCAGGCACTCCGTGTCCACGCAGACGCTGGGCCAGAGGGGCGGCAAGTCCCCGAGCACCGCGGCGGGCTCGCCTCCCGACACCACCACGCACAGTCCCCTGGGAGCCCCGGACGCCGCCCCCAGCCCCAGGCTGTATTCAGCGGCCTCGCACGCCACCTACGCCGACACCACCACCAAGTCTCCGGAGCCCGCCGACGTGCACTCTTCGGTAATATATCATCATTTCCTTACTGCTTTATTTCTTTAATCCACATAAATAAAGATATTTACAATTGTCGCTATCGTTAATTTGGACCAACTTATTAATATATTATTTCATACTACATTACATATCAATATGTAGTAGGTATATGATTATTACACATACATACATATGTGTTCCTGCCGTACTAGGACTCGCAACAACTTAGGTGGACGGAGTGGATCCTAAGATGTAATTGAATAAAATAATAAAAAATACAAACTAAATAGAGAATAATTCCGAGGAAGTATAGTTGAGCGCGTTGTGAGTGTTGTGGCCGGTTGCAGGCGATGGTGCAGTGCGTGTCCAGCAGCGAGCAGGACATGGCGGAGGCGCGGGAGCGGGCGTGGCCGCGCGCCGACGACGCCGACTCGCACAGTACGTATTAATATACCTTAAGGTGACCCGTCGGACGGGATCCGCGTCGCGGACGAGAGCCGATCGGCAGACCACAACGGTAATCTCGGCGACCTGTTAAAGAATTGTCAATCTTTTTTTCCAGATTTGATGTCCAACATACAGCTGATGCGATTATCTCGCACCCACAACCCCGTGGAGTCGAGCGAGATGTACGCGCAGGGCGCGGCGGGCGCCCCCCACGCCGCGCCGCCACCGCACGCTTACGACCGCGCTCACGCTTACAAACGGAAAAACGACTTCGGCGACGGGTCATCGTACAGGAATGATAAAATAATGAGGACGGGCTACGGCACTGCACACGGGCCCCGGGACTATGACGGCGCCCGGGAGCGGCCGAGGCGTCTGTCCCCACCCGGGGGGGGTGAGGGTCGCCGAGGCTCCGGGGACGGTAAGTGTCGCTTGGACTAGCTTGCGGCGCTTCGATGGGAGCGCTACTCACGAGCTTCTCTGACACCGATAACACATCTTCTAACTCGCCTCGACCTCGTCCTCGACCTCGACTTCGACCTTGACCCGTCCGTCCGTCCGTCCGTCCTTGGCGCTCTCCCTCTATTCCCTCCGAGCTTTAATCTACTAATATGTACAGTACCATCTCACGCTTGGTCGCGGCTAACCTAAATTCCAAATTTGTCTCAATGTTGTGTCTTGTATTGGTTGTGGATCTAATGTGACGCAAAATTGACCCTAGGCGTATTCGGTACTGATGTGTATTGTGGTATATTTCAGCTTCGTCGTAATGCGATAATTGGTCATTGGTTTTCTTTTGGTTGGGTTAATACAAGATACAGCTGTGTAGAGGGTGTAGCGACTAATCGGGGGGCGCAGTTCGACTGCGCTCTCCATTGCACCGCGTCCAGTAACCGATTGGCTCGTACATTGGGACTCCATTACTAACGCATCATGTAAAGCCATCATTTCCGCTCATCGTTGTAAGTAAGCACATTTTCATACAACTGTAACCCTCGACTGTCCCTCGTCATTCGCTGTCACACTTGTGAGGGCAGTGTGACAGCGAGTGACGTGTTAAACGGTACGTCGTAACGTTTTCAACCTATTAATGTATGTCATGATATAACCCGAACTCTACACCGCGCCTCAATTGTTATCTGTCCTCAAACAGTTTTTTGTGAAAACGTTGTTTTTGTAAAGTACTGTTTCCGAGCACAAGCTTAACTTTTAAACTGTTCGCTCTTAGCTTACGCAATATAACAATACTGTATTTCAAATGTCTTATTGATATAGTTAAAATTGCTAATACAATTATTTTGACAATTTAGAATAAGTCGGACGATAGTCCTCAAAGTATTTGTATAAGACCGTAGCTGCAAATTTGGAATGTTCGTTTGATTGTACGCGTGTGATGAGCTCATCACACGCGCGGAACATTCCAGAGTTGTAAAACCGATCCTAATGTGAAAGGTGTACTAGATACCGACGAACGGTACCGGCGGTTCGACACCGGGGACCTTGTGTGGGGGCCGGTTAAGGGGTATGTGTCGTGGCCGGGCAAGTTGGTGTCGCGCGTGTCGGACACCGCGTGGAGTGTCAAATGGTTTGGGGGGAGGTCTCCCGGCGAGGTGGACCACGGGCGGTTGTTAACCCTGTGCGAGGGGCTGGAGGCGCACCACGCGGCGAGGACCAGACACAGGAAGTAGGTGGTTTGTCCGGGCGTGCGGTCCGGTTTGCGACGGCGCCGCGACCGGACCGGACCGCCCGGGCCTCGCACGGAGCGGTCGTACTTTGGATTCGATTTAATCGTTGCATAATTGATATCACATCGTTCCAAAGTATGACCGTGCCGCAGAGACGTTACTTATTTATAAGGTTAAAATACAAGCTACAGAGAGACAGACGTCTGCACCGCGTCGGAAAAATACATTTGTATAATTAAGGTTTAGAAACATTGAAATTTACAATAAGCTTGGTATTAAATTAACCCAACCCAAAGTGAAGCTCGTCTACGACCCGATGGCTTTGTAGTCTGTTACCGTTACCTTATAATGTAAAATACTAAGAACCGCCTCGCGGAACCGACGCATTAGATTACAAATCGGCAAATTATATTTCGCAGGAGCAGAAAACTGAATACGCTTCTCGAAAACGCCATTCAGGAGGCAATGGCGGAGCTGGACAAGAAGACGGACAAAAACGAGGAGGAGGACTCGCGGGAGGACCCCGACCTCGCCGACACGCCGCGGAGGAGACACGCGACCCTCCGGAGACACAGGAGGAGCCCCGCCGGGGGGGACGGCGCCCGGGGACGGAGCTCCCGATGACGTTACCGCGGAACCATCCGGAACTATCGGGATAGCCCACTTTGGGAACAAATATAATTATTTCCAGCCGCTGGTTTTTATACGCATTTACTGTGCGTCCCGATATGTAACGTGCTTCGCTCAGATTCATATTAAACAGTTATATTTGAATCTATAATAAATATCACGCAGACCCAGAGCCGCCGTCCCGCGGAGTCGTCCGAGTCCGCGAGGGCCGCTCCCTGTAAATATTTCATCTTTCAAGAGTTTTTTTTTACAATAAATAGAAATTTAATGGAAATTTTAGCAGCTAGATAGTAGATGTGATCGAATCACTGAATATTATATTAGTTAAGGTGCAGATCGTAAGTTATATTCGTCACTGGTTATGATGAAAAGTAAAATTATGAGATTTTAAAATAATACCGCTAATTGTTTCCTAATTAAACGTATGAAAGTTAGCTGTTTCTGTACATAGTGGAGAAACGGTCATATAATAATTAAAAGATTCGTTAATAATAAGGTAGCGCTTTTTGTAAATCTACCCTCAACGTGGCGTTCCATAAGCGC
This sequence comes from Melinaea marsaeus rileyi, assembly GCA_918358865.1. Taxonomy (NCBI): domain Eukaryota; kingdom Metazoa; phylum Arthropoda; class Insecta; order Lepidoptera; family Nymphalidae; genus Melinaea; species Melinaea marsaeus. The sequence goes on along the minus strand of OU911090.1, from coordinate 25,055,086 downwards.
GTCTCCGTCTCGCCGGTAACGAACGAGAGACGGCCACTCCGAGGTGGTGACAGCGTACGCACCGGTGAGGGGCCCCGATGAGGGTTTTATCACAATTTACGTGGACATTTTGTACAATTTTAACAATTAAATGTATAAATGAGTAGGAGCGTGCTGTATATCATGTACATTTTAACGTTTTGTTTAGAAAATAATAACATGATTTCTAGTCAAAATATTGAGCGTATTGAATAGTAGATATCGCGGATGGAGTAATTGACAATAACGCGGGCCCGGAGACGCCGACCCGCCCACGCACACACTACACACACACACACTAAACACAAAACACACACTCTATATACACACACACACTACACACACACACACACACACACACTTACTACACACACACACACACACACTTACTACACACACACACACACACACTTACTACACACACACACACACACACACACACACACACACACACTATATACACACACACACACACACACACACACACACACTATATACACACACACACACACACACACACACACACACTATATACACACACACACACACACTATATACACACACACACACACTATATACACACACACACACTATATACACACACACACACACACACACACACTATATACACACAACACACACACACAGATGCACTATTTATTTACTTTGGAACGGTGTAATTGTTTTGAAGACTCGTTAGTTTTAAGGTTATCTTTTCTGATCTGTTCCAAGTGCTCGGTCGCGTGTTTGTACTTAGCGAGTGTGAGTTCCAACGTATCACCGTATCACCGTATCACCGAGTCGCTGAGCTATTACAGCCTAATATATTATGTAGTAGGTTATATTATTATTATTATTTTTTGTTAAAAAGTTATTATTTTAACACATTTTATTCGTAGTAAATATAATATTTATAATAATTTAGGCCTACGTTGTTGGTAGATTAGTTTCCGTGACATTTTAAGATCGAAGGCCGTAAATGTCATCGAATTGGAACAAAAATTTTATAATATTGTGATAAATAAACGGGATTAGCAAATTGGAGATTTATTACGTTTATACCATAATGATATTACACCTACATCACGAGGGGGGGAGGAGGGGGGGTTGTAATTATTCACCTATATCGAGATGGTGTGTCGATAATTATCTACAAGGGAGTTTTAAAAATGCTTTTTGTATAACATCACAATACAATTATATAGATAATTAATTAATGTTTTTCTTAACGTAGGTAGATTATTAGACGACGTCGTTCACAATAATTGATAGATGAATTGTTATCCGCGGGCACCGCTGGGCGTGGTGCCGCTGCGGTGCCGGCGCGTAGGGGGGTCGGCTCTGTTACACTTCCCGTTCGAGCGCCCGTAGGCGGTATTATGTAAATATTCGTACATCCGTAGTTATGTATAGTATTATATTTCAATGAAATTAATGTTTTATAGATTAATACGTGTACAACATAAGATTATTTATTTGTTTTGCTGTGTACATATTTTTTTTTTCAATAAAATGTACCTGTTTTTAATTTATTTGATTTTTTACTCTACCCGTTCGGATTTATTGTTGTTGAGAGTTAAGAGTCATTGATGGAGCATTGCTCTTTATCAATTAAAATAGTAAGATATGGTATCTTAACTAAACCGATTAACTCGAGGTCAGTTGTGAAGAAAAAGAAAAGATCGTACGACAAGAATGCTTTCTTTGTTCGTTAACAGGTCCGAGTTCGATCCCAGGCCGTGTATTTGTATAAAGGTTCATTAATACCACGACTTGACATGATAAGCTGACGCCGGGACTCCCGCTGCACTTTCGCCAATCCTTACAGACGGAGTCGCGGGCACGAGCTGCTCTTCAGTATTTAGGTGTATGTGTATGTATGTATGTATTGTGTGATAATGTTGTCCTATAATTGAGAGAAGTGAGCGAAGCGAGCGGAGCGTTTTACTGGAGACTTTTTTACATTTTTTATCACGAATAGGCTCGAAAACTACTCGATGGGAAATTATGAAATTTTGCAATAAAAAAGACACACTTTTGGTTATGGTTTAAAAAAAAAGTGAAAAATTTCATGTCGTTGACGAATAATCGTCAAAAAACTGATATCCCATTGAAGTCAATGGAAAAAAAAATTCGCGCGAAAAATTTGCTTTAGAATGAAATCTACATTATCAACATTGTCCACAGCGATGAGTCATTACACTGGGCTCGCTTCGCTCAATATACAAACTGGACCAGAGATTTCAGGAGCGCAGCGAGTCGAAATTGAGGGTCTGTTGGAGCCCCTAGTATAAACGATGCACTGGACATATCAGACTTGTATTTAACTCAAACCTCAATGTCACGCCGCACCAGTGACCCGCTCCCACTGTTCCCACACGAAACAAAAAAATAAACAAGTTTGCTCAAGGACAGTACAAAAGTATTTTGACAATTAACTTTTTTTTTATTTAAATTATATGATGCTAATTATGTTACAATTTTTTATTATTATTTTGTTGTATATCCACCGGCCTTCAGTACCGCTTCACTGTACGCCGGCGTTGTATCAATAAATTATTGCAAACGATCAATAGGAATTAGTCTCCATTCCTTAGTGCTTCGTACAAAGCTTCCTTGTTCGAATAATTCCGACATCTTATGCGGCGATCCAGTTCCACCCAAAGATGCTCTATCGGCACTTTGACTTGGCCACTCCAGGAGTTTGATTTTTGTGAGGTTCATAAAGTCGCTTACATGCTTCGACTTGTGCTTAGGATCATTATCTCGTTGAAAATACCGGCAAGGTAGCATATGGTAGTATTTTGCTCATTAATTATCTCCGAATACACAAAATCTTACCTTCTATTCTAACTAATGGTTCAATGCCTTGGCGTAAAAGCATCCATAATTGTGGCATGTTTCACTGTATCACATTTTGTATTGAATATAAATTTTCTTGCTTATCGGACGTCGCACTTAGGTACCGTATGCCATCAGATGACACTAAGTTAAAGAACAATGGCAGCTTTCCATACATCATTTTACCTGACATTTTTTGGAAGCGTCTAAATATAAAAAAATATTTAAACGATAGGGGTAACATTGCATAAGCTTAATCAGAAACAAATATTTTTTTAGAAAGCCACAAAAAAAAGATATTTCAGTTTTTGCTTAACAATAATTTGAGGTTACCTGTCAATACTAGTTGTCACTGATTGCAGGTACAATCTATACAAATATTAAAAAATGCGTAAGAGATTTCTCTAATGATGTTTTTAATATTAGTTATTAGTTTAGTAAGGGGTTAGGATAAGTCTTGAACTTATTTTATCGCGTTTATTAACGCGAATATATATTCGCAATGAATAATATTTGTCTAAATATAAGAAAACCGATCTTTCTTCTTTGCAAATGTGTCAGATAACTATCTCTATTTACTAAGCTTCAACCTCTAACATTCCAATACTTGGCATAGGCCTCTTTCACCAGATAGGTAAAGAATCGCAGCTTAATCAGCGGATGGTCCAATGCGTGCTAGCAAATTACCTACTATCGAACCCGCTAACACCATCGTTTAGGCAGCACCAATCGACAAGCGCACCGCTATTCTATAGTGATCATATAGTATAGTATACAGATGAAAAAAAAATATTTTGTTTAGAAAAATGTAGTTGTACATTTATTTAGATAAGGAAAATACAGGACAGACATGTATAAAAGTCTATAAATAAAGAAAAATAAAAATAAATATAGGTATTTATAGTAAAAATAAAACAAGATAGTATTTTAATTACATAATATTATAATTTATTACTGTATTCTGAATGCCTGAGGGCCTGACAATATCTTGCTCATGCGGATCTTGATGAGATTGGTGGTCCTCCAAAGATATGCCAGCTTTTGGCATTGAGATATACTCCACAACAGTAGGCTCGTTAGGTGGCTCAGTATGTGAGACATCATCATCATCCCCATGTTGAATGGCTTCTTCAACTCTTAATTCATTAAGGCGATTCATATATAGGACCTCTCTTTTGGTTCGCAACCAACAGGCATAGCATACATTGTCTGAAGTTGTTACCTGGCAGAAATATAAGAAATCTTTCTGATTTTAGCATATAAAACACTTATATCTAGGATTAATGTTATTCAGGGTAAATTAAACTTATAACATAAATGTATTTATGTAAGTCTCACAATTTAAGTAATTGTAAAAAGATTAGATATTAAAATAAATAAAATCAAACAAACATTTTAAAAGAATAAAACCTATAAGTTCAATGTGTATAGAATACATAAAAATACTAGTATAAAACAGAACTTAAACTAAGATGTACACACCTGTTGTGGTTCCTTATGGCATTTAATTATTTCTATCATCTGCCGTTGTAGTTCAGAGGGATTATATCTTAATATTTTCTCATTTTGCCTTTGTATGAGGGAACATCCGCATAAAATACAAACATTGGTATGACAACGCTGACTTTGTGTCGGTCCAGCTTGTAGTTCATTAGCAGTATTCTGTTTTAGATTCTGATTTACAGCATCTATAAAAAGTTTCCAACATGCTTCGCAAACATAATCCTCATCAGTTATCTGAAAGTAATTTGTAATAAGTATTAACGCATTATAACAAACTATGTTTGAAAGTATAAATAACGAGTTAATTTAATATAATTTAGAGATAAACACGAGCAATAGTGTTTTTAAGAACTTACGATTTGTGGATAAACCCAGTTGCAGAGCATCGTACACACTTATATTTTGTTCTAAAATCCGATATCGGCGAAGAGTATTCACGCAAATATTACAATTTACGCATAATATGGGCTTGCGCTTGCTATCCATGATAAAAGAACACTCAGAACAGAAAGACACAATCGAAATCCGTTAAGACGTCCGAGAATAAATAGTTCCACAGAAGTCGCGATGACAGCGTAAAACTAAATAGAAAACGCAAGGTAGTTAAAATGGCTTCCAATAGTGTCAAAGTCAGTCAAACTATTAGTCAGTTGTCAGTCATTTAAATGGCCCTGTAATAATATATTTGATTAATCTTATAGTTAAATACATACAACAAACGCAATTATATAGTTTCTTTATTATGTAGCAATAACAACAAAGAAAAATTAATATTGCTATTTATCATTTTAAATAGTTTTTTATTTTTTAATTGTATTACACCGGAAATACGCAAAAAACAGAAATTAAAAGCTTATTAAATAAAAGTTTTTTTCGTGGCTTTCCCAAGTAAATCTAACAAAGTTTAAAAAACGACTAAATAATACAATTAAGTTTCGCTTTTGTCTTGTTTTTAGACGCTTCATAAAACGTTCAGGTAAAAAATTGCCATTGTTCTTTGCTTTCATCACTCCACAACACTTTGGACCATTCTGAAGTCGTCTATGATCTGAACCGTTTTGCGAACGCAAAACGCAGTTGCCTGTTCTTTCGAGAAATCAGTGGTTTCTTAGTCGGGCGTCGTCCAAGCAATCCAAACTCTTTTAGTCGACGTCTCAGTTCAAACGTTTATATTAATGTCGTGGTTTTCTTGTAACTCGTTCTTTATTTGCACAGCTGATTTTCGGACATCACTAGTCGATAACCTTTTGTCATGGGATCTTCCTTTAGTCGTTTTTGTCGATTGACTGCTTCGAGGCTCATTTTCCACAGATTTACGTTCATTATATAAGCTTTAATCAACGCACCAACAAGTCGTTGAGACACTTTAAACAATCGAGCTACTTCCGCTTGAGTCGAACTTCTGCTTGCTTCTGTTTGTTGCTCGGTTATGATAGTATATTTAAATACAATTTAATATTTTTTAGTCTTGGGTATGATTAATGAATTATAACTAAGTACTTAAAAGAAAAATCTGATTATAGTGCGAGCGGTACCGCAGAACTGTTGTCAAAATACATTTGAGCGCAAGTTTGAACGTGTACTGTAAATCGTTCACATTATGGTACATAAAATATAATAATAAGGAGAAAACAAACGAAATGCGTTTTTTTTTGCAACCAGATTATTATCTGGCATAAATGTAGAAGTATATTGACAACAATTTGGAATAACGACAGTTTACATGCTTTTGTGGTTGTTTTTCGTGTGCTGGAAATACGCACACACCTACATACATAATATATGTTGTGTGTGGAGATACCTAACTTAGATTTAGAATTTTAACTACTAGAAATGAAGTGCCCTCAATAGAGAATACTAATCGAATAACTTCATAGGCGCTAAATCTGAAAAACTTGATGTATTACATTTTATGAATGCACCAGTGTTGCGAGATTAACACTAAACCTACCAAGTACCGTTCAAATTGACCGTTCTTAAACTTTTGTAAATCTTACACATTTTTAAACGTTATAATATCGTTATCAAACTACATGACAATTCTTAGAATGTGCATATAATATTTTCTTCACTCTTTACTTTTAGTTATTTCCATTATTACCTGCGTTATATAATAAAATAACTTTTAATTACCGTTCAATTTGACCGCGTGCGGTAAAAACAGGTATACAAGAATTGTCGGTAGGTTTAGTGTTAAAATTAATAAATACAAAAAGTCAATCAGACAATAATCACTAAAGCTGTGTGTACATTACAGTGTAAGATGGTTTGTCGTAGTTATACTTATTTCCTTGTACGATGTTCGTGAAATGTTAACTTTTTATTTGTTGAATACGAGTCACTCACGGGACTACTTGAAATGTCGGAATGAACATATTTAGTTAGACAGTGGGACTATCGGAACATTTTTACATTTGAACATATTAACACATTAATTGAAGTAATTTCTTTTCGTTTCTTTAGACTTAAATGTCTGCAATGTAAGAGGATAATGAAATATAGGGCGGCGAGTCATTTTATAAAAGTAAACTTAATCAACTAATATTTCCTTTTATTTACAACTTATTTGAGACTCAGTCGGTGTAATTAAAAATAACCAATTGTTGATTGACAGTAATTATAACAACACATATTCCTCATAGTATATTTCCCACCCACCCGTCCCCGCCCACCCGGTTACAATCTTCGGTTAAATCTAAATCCATAGATATCTCAAAGGCGTCTCGTTCTTCAGTTAATTTATCAAAAAAATAACTCGTATTCACTCTCGAGGACGACCGCCTGGATCTCTCGCCCCCGTGCATGTGTTTCCGGATCGGACTGCCGTTGGGGGTTGAACAGTTATTGCGGTTAAAACTCGGAGTCAAAACCGATTTTATTTTGAGCTTATTTTCAAAAATAAGCCTAACGTAGTCCCCGCAGACGGGTCGGGACACGACCCTCTCTACTATATCCGACAGGTTGGCTGCGTCGTCGCCGTCCTCGTCACCTAACATACTCAGTAGATGCTTATCTGAATTTAAATTTTCTTTATCTACTTCGAAGTCAATCGACTCATTGCGACTTCTGACCAGTGATCGAATCAATATGGAGGATTTTCTCTTTTTACTCGGTTTCATGTAACTTTCTATTGTGTTTTTCGTTTTTACTTTTGAATTATTTTTTATTTTTCTTTTCAATTTATTGACGCTAACGCTGACTTTGCTACAATTCAGATCGACGTCTCTCCCCGTGAGGCTCAACTGTCCCATGGAGGCGTTGAGCTCGCACATGTAATCTGTTATTTGTTTTACTTTTCTATTGTATTTTCTTTTTGGTACGTCTCGTTTCGCGTATGCGTCCTCTTTCCTTCTTCTTCCCCGTGTTTTCTTCTCTTTAGGTGGTTTCTTTATACTCTCCATATATCTCTCCACAACATCTGGATAGTACTTGGACATGAGGTCCTGCCTCTCCGTCGTCACCCATACTTCTAAAGCATCTCCATCTGGGAATAGTTAGTTTTCATTAATAATTTAAAGCAGACCTTAATTCTTTGCAACAATTGATACAATATACCCTCGAGCTGCTCGTCCGTTATCAGGTGGTCGTACAGCCCGTCGATGTCTCCCCACACCACCACGTAACTGGGAATACCTGTAACGACATTTTTTATATTTATAATGTACTTATATTTATTATTAATTGTGTGCGTGCGTGCGTGTGCGTGTGTATATATATACCTTTTGGATTCCTCTTTTTTCTAATTTCAAGTGGTCGTATAGTTCTACAAGGTACATCATCCTGAAGATGCCATTTTGTAAGTAACGGTAGAAACTTCTCGACGCAATACTTTTGTGACCAATCCAGTTTGTGTGACATGATTTTCTAAAAAATACGTTATTTATTTGTGTTAATAATACATAAATATAAAAGTAATATTCATTCGGATTAAACAGCGCTTCGAACTTTGAAACAGATTACATTGAGCGCATCCCAGGGATAATTATAAATGTAATTGTACGTCCAACTGTACATGCGGAAATAGCAGACTTCATAATTTAATTGGGTTTTAATTGTAAATGTGAGTTAAACAACCCAATACCACAAATTGTAATAAACTCGGAGGTGGGGTCTTCAAGGCGTCGAGATCTATATCCTCGGGCGTGTTGTCCAGGAATTCCTTCATAACTTTCGGATCAGGGAACCGCACCCCGGACGACAGCGCTCGGGCACGGAGCGATAGCTCTCGCTTCACTTCCGATACTTTAGATCTAGAAATGATGATCCATTATTGTTATAATTTACTTCAATAAACCTAAATTAAACAGACGACACGGCAGCTCAAGTGACTCAGTCAGTAGAGGGACGGGGATATATACTTTAAGAGAGCGCAGGTTCGAGGGACGAGGATTTACGATGATGATTCATGAGATTTCAAGTAAGCTTAGCTTAGCTAACGTTTTTATAGACAATTTCAAGTATTTAATTTTTTCAAAGAAAATATGAACGAAACAATATAAAAATAGTGCACAGAGGGCGCCCTACTCGCTACGTACGGAGATTCGTTTTAATACACTCTCTAAGAATACTGTTTGTAAGTAATTAATACATAAGGGGAGGGCAAAAATATGATTTGGGAATAAAAGTTTAAACCAATTATCTATAAACATGTTTACGAAAAGAAACGTGTAAGGAGGATTACAGGATTATGGTCATACGATACGACACTGATAATGTAATATCAATCGTTCACCTCTGGTGATAAATGTTAAATTTATGGCCTGCCTTAAGACACCCCTGGCGCGACTCGCGACTCGCCGGCGGATTGCACAATGATACCGACTCCGATCAATATTTCAATACACTATTATGATTGCATTTGAATCGTAATGCATACTCATCTTCTTAAATCGGAGTTAAACTTTTTTCAACAACTTGTATTTGCACGAAACTGTCTGGCGAGATCTACTTTGATAAAAATCCATATTTATATAAACAAAGGGTCCAAAAAAAAAAAGTATTTTGTAGAGATCAGTATTTAAAATACTTTGCCAGTGATTACTTATTTCCGAGCATTTTACCGTATTTTACCGTATACCGTTATTCGTACCGATCTGGAAATGCCACCGAAGGGAATTCGTTCCACATTCGAGTGGTACGTGGAAGAAAGGTTCTTGAGAACGCACAGTGGAAGATCGCTACGCATCCAGGTGGTACGGATGGTATTGGAAGCGATGACGCGCTGTGCGCTGGTGAAATTCGGCGGTAGGCATCAGATCGAATAGCTCATTGCAACACTTCTCGTGGTAATTGCGTTAGAAGACGCACAGAGAAGCCACGTCTCTACGCATTGCCAAAGTGGTCCAGCCGATCACAGAGCACCAGGTTCCCGACAATCTTGACAGCTCTCCTGATATTGGGGTGATACGGACCAGAGATAAGAACAGTACTCCATGTGTGTCCGGACCTGCGCCTTATAGAGCGTTAAGTCTTTGGCCAGTCATTAGAGGCCAGGCCTTAGAGAGATAACTCTTTGGCCAAGCTTAAAATACTGCCTCGCTCTATTGAACACTCCCAATTTCATCGAGGCCAACTTAGCCATGCTCTTCAGATGACCACATAACTAAAAATTGCTCAAAATATCGAGCCCCAGTATTATGATACTTGGCGAGGCAATAAGAGGCGTACTCTCGAAGCGCGGTGATACGACAAGTGGGTTTTTCTTAGTGGTAAACGACCAAATTTGTTTGTGATTCAACTGAACGTGGTTCAGTTCACCCCACTAAGAGACCGTCCCCATGGAAGTCTCTAGAGAAGACACAAGTTTCTTATGACACTTGTTGACGTTTTCCCGAGAGAGACCTGCACGGCCGGAATATACCGCATCCCCAGTGCTGACATCTGCATAACAACGTATGTTTGAAATATCCAACATATCATTGTTGTGCAGAAGGACGAGAGTTGGAGATGGCAATCATCATCAATCATCGCTGGATGACAGGCGGTATCTTCCTCTGGTCGTCCAGTCGAGTTTGAAGTAGAAAGAATGCCCAAGAGATCGGCTTTCTCTTTTACCTTGTGGGCCAGAGAGTCGTACCAGTGTGCAATGGCGGTAGAGATGGCTGGAAAAAGCTTCCCAGAGTGGCTTTGGAAAGCGCCCAGAACTTACGCGTGCTAGTAAGTCGCTGTGTCACTACGTTGAGATATCTGCGTCTCCGTCAAAAACAACAAGGCCGGCTGCGCCGTCTCAAAGTGGTAGTGGACGGCGTTTAAGTTGGAATGAAGTCTTCAGACGTTGCAAAAGTTCACATTTAGAGTGGGACGGGATGCCGCTGCGTTGACTCGTCGTTTGCCCTCAGAAGACATAAAAGGCTATACTTTGCGCGCCCCAGATACGACGGGCAGCTTGAAAACATTACTCTCCAGATTTTCGTCGTAAAGACCGGTACCCTCCTGGGGTATATTTCTTTTTTGAGGCATCGCTTCATGTTTGGCGGCGGGAGGGGGTTTGGGCTTCCGGATTCTCTCACTCACCAACGAAACATAACCAAATAAATTTGGTTACTACACGTCGATCTTCCGTGAGAGGGTGGTCCTTCCCCGGTAGAGCCAGCCCAATACGTGCTGCAGTCAAATAACTACTATCTGTAGGCTCTACCTTTCTCTATATATATAATACAAATATTGACACTAAGCGTATACAATACAAGTAGTGACTTGTGTATTGACAGTGACAGCGTATAGAATACAAGTACTGACTTTTGTATTGACAGTGAAAGCGTATAGAATACAAGTAGTTACTTGTGTATTGACAGGGAGAGTGTATACAATACAAGTAGTTACTTTGTGTATTGACAGTGAGAGTGTATACAATACAAGTAGTTACTTGTGTATTGACAGGGAGAGTGTATACAATACAAGTAGTTACTTTGTGTATTGACAGTGAGAGTGTATACAATACAAGTAGTTACTTTGTGTATTGACAGGGAGAGTGTATACAATACAAGTAGTTACTTTGTGTATTGACAGGGAGAGTGTATACAATACAAGTAGTTACTTTGTGTATTGACAGTGAGAGTGTATACAATACAAGTAGTTACTTTGTGTATTGACAGGGAGAGTGTATACAATACAAGTAGTTACTTTGTGTATTGACAGGGAGAGTGTATACAATACAAGTAGTTACTTTGTGTATTGACAGGGAGAGTGTATACAATACAAGTAGTTACTTTGTGTATTGACAGGGAGAGTGTATACAATACAAGTAGTTACTTTGTGTATTGACAGGGAGAGTGTATACAATACAAGTAGTGACGACTTGTGTATTGACCGTGAGAGTGTGTCAATATAAGTAGTGACTTGTGTATTGACAGTGAGAGCGTATACAATATAAGCAGTGACTTGTGTATTAACACTACGAGCGTATACAATACAACTAGTGACGACTTGTGTATTGACAGTGAGAGCGCGTACAATATAAGTAGTGACTTGTGTATTAACACTACGAGCTTATACAATACAAGTAGTGACGACTTGTGTATTGACAGTGAGAGAGTATACAATACAAGTAGTGACGACTTGTGTATTGACAGAGAGAGCGTGTCAATATAAGTAGTGACTTGTGTATTAACACTACGAGCGTATACAATACAACTAGTGACGACTTGTGTATTGACAGTGAGAGCGCGTACAATATAAGTAGTGACTTGTGTATTAACAGTACGAGCTTATACAATACAAGTAGTGACGACTTGTGTATTGACAGTGAGAGAGTATACAATACAAGTAGTGACGACTTGTGTATTGACAGAGAGAGCGTGTCAATATAAGTAGTGACTTGTGTATTAACACTACGAGCGTATACAATACAAGTAGTGACGACTTGTGTATTGACAGTGAGAGCGTGTACAATATAAGTTGTGACTTGCGTATTAACAGTACGAGCGTTTACAATACAAGTAGTGACGACTCGTATATTGACAGTGAGAGTGTATACAATACAAGTAGTTACTTGTGTCCGGTGTCAGCGCAGCCGCGGGTCGTTTCGCAGGAGAGACAGCCACGAGAGGCGTGCGCGCGGCCCACGTGCCCGCAGCGGACACAGCGACCCGGGACGGACACCCAGCGAGACTGCGACGAGTAGTGGTCCGGGTCGCTCACCCACGATAATAACCTGAAGAAGGACACTAGCTTGTACTACACACTTGGTCCATCAGTGGGCCGAGACTTGCTGCTGATAATTTTTTTCACAATGCATCAGATTTAAGAGTTATTAAGATTGCTATTGAGATATTTATTTTCAGCGCTTCAAGTGTAAATAAAATCGCACATATTGTTATTCGACGAAGATGGAACTAGATCATGAAGTCTAGGCAAAATCTAAATCACAAAAAAAGTTTCAAACTTTACTAACCTGTTTATATTTAAAATAAACTTGTAGAAATTGAAATAATTAGAAAGCACAACATGTCAGTGCGACTAACCACAAAGCTCAGATTCACAGATCAACAAGAAGAACTCTCAGAGGTGACAGGTTCGAATTCTCGCCCTGTTTATGATTTATTTAATCTACATTTATTAAACCTTTAATGAACCACACAACCTACATGATATTTATTTTTAAATTGAAGACATATTTCTCATTCTAACAGATTAAAGATATTTGTCTATAAAATAACAGAACTATTACCTAGATATAATAAGATCATCCGGGACGGTATGGAGAAAATTAACAACATTAGTTATGGATGTCCCGCATGCTCCAGCACCATAGTCGCACCCGCACAGCAAAGCAAGAGCAACCATCTTCTTACGTCCAAACCCTAAAACATAGTAACTTCATATATATATCTTTTCCTACTGTCATGGAATCTCAGACTTAATAAATTATTAATGACTAAACATTACATACCAATTTTATTAAACATTCTCTCGGCATCATATAGGTCGATGGAGCCCTGCATGGCCCCGCCGCCGCCTGCACTGGACACACTGAAGTTGCGATACACAAGCTTAGCCCCATAGGCAAAGCAGTCTGAGTCTTGGGATACCACTGCATGTACTAACTGTTCAACAGAAGAAATCTGTGTTGTTTTTCATTATTTATTATATTTATCATAAAAATCATAGACAAAAGAGTCATGAAGTAATGTGTCATATAAGTTAATACTAAAACTTGCTTAAATACCAACACCTTTAGCATTCAATCTCGCACAAGTAGCTTCGGCTTCCCCTCGACCTTTGACGCATCTTACACCCATGCTTTTCAATAGGATTTCACACTGAAAGTATAATAATTGATTAATAATATGTAAACATTAATACTAAGACTAGGTTAAATGATATGATTTCATATATTCATCATATATGAATATATATAGATATGTAAATCTATACTTTAAATGCTGGCATGAAATGCTAAATATTTTTTTTTTATACAGTTTACCTCTTTTAAGACATTTTTAAACCTTCGTCTTCCAACATCAGGTGGTTTAGCCTTATCCATATTCGATTTAGGAGCAGCTCCTCGAAATTGTATAGCATTTCTAGCAGCCATAACATCTCGCTTCAATTCTGGAGCATCACCCTCAAGAACAAATATTGGATTTATGTCAGCTAGTAATAAGTAGATGGTGCGGAAGAATAAATTTCTAAAACAAAAAATAATACCAGATTTATTCTCCTGCAGGTTTGTATTGCAGTAATTTGCAGTAAATTACCTTAAATATAATTTAGGTTGATAATAATCTGTTACATTTTGGCTGTCACAAACCCATCCTGCTAAATCTACAGCAACAGTCTGGCCTCTAATCTGTTAAAAAAATATATTCTATGAAAAAGAGATTTTTAAGTTCTTCACAAAATATTTCTGGTACATAACTATAAGATAAGATTTTAACTACATGTTATTATTATTACTTATTATTATTAATACTACTATTAGTAGTATTCTAAAAAACTATTGACTCTCTTAACAGAACTCTCTTATCTATTAAGAGAAGAGAGTGTTCTAACACAAAACTAAAAATAAATATTATCTTACTTCATGCAATGATAATTTTTCACTGTAAGGAGACATAACCGTCCACAAGCCTTTTATACCCATTATCAATAACTCAGTTATTTTATTGCATTTATATAGTATTCAAAAGGAGTGTCTATTTTTATCTACTGTAGTAACACACAAAACGTAGAGAAAATACTATTCTCCGTCTAAATCTAAACTATTCAAACTGCAAACAGCAAAATTTCGAAATTAACGTCGGCATACATCATTGTCAATTTGTTAAGTGTAATGTAGTCTGTGGGGAAAGGTAAACAATTTGTATATTGTTAAATACAAATTGCTTCTATTCTAGAAATTAGAGTAAACTAGAAGATTAGTCCATGAGTCCTGAGTGAGATTAGTCATGAGTGAGGAAATTTAATATCATAAACGCTCATAGACGCTATACAATTTAACTGTATTAAACGTAAATACAGATTGAAATGGCAACTATCAATAAGAAAATGTATCTTCAAATACTTTATGTTATACAAAAACAAATTATTTTATGATTTGAAAATATAAAAAGCAATTTTTAGCTGTATTTTCATAGACCGTGACGACTGTATGTGAATTTATTAAAATTACAATACGGTAATATGGTCCATCATATTCTAATTCTGTCCCAATAGAATAAGAAAAATCTTATTATAAATAAATTAAAAAGAAAAATACTATAAGTAAAATTTTCTGTGTCTGTCTCAACAGAATAAGAGAAATATATGAAATCAAATAATTAATCAAATGAAACTGTCAACATGACAATGATATTTAGATCAGCTTTTACTGAATTTGTCATTACGTTATACAAAAATATGTAAACAACGAGACATTTGACAACAATCGAAATTATATTCGAATTGTTGTTTTTGAATTAATGAAGTGATAAGGAATATTAATCGCAATGTGTGACGACAGCATTGTACGTTTGTCTACATACGGTTTTGTTAACGATTATGTTAATCGTTATCAAATATTTAATTTTTCGCTACACCGCAGCGGAGAGGCACGGCAACTAAAATCTTATCTTCATTACCCCAAGTGATAACATTTAAGTAAATTAACATAGACTTTTATATAATTGTGCCTCCATTAAAGAATAAACGCTCATCATGTATTGTACGAATAGGTTTTTTAAAATTGGGTAAGTTTATAATATGATATTCAATTATTTTGCATACATTATTTTCTGTTTATTAAACTTTTTTTTATAGTTCTTTGAACCTACAAAATAAAGTGAGATTTAATCATGCTCAAAATGTAAAGTTGGATATACCTAAAAGGCATATAGACAAAGTTCTTATTGCAAACAGAGGAGAAATAGCTTGTCGGGTGATGAAAACCGCGCGTAAATTAGGAGTCCGCACTGTTGCTGTGTATTCGGACGTTGATAAAAATTCTATGCATGTTGAAATGGTAAATATTTTACATAATACTAATATTAATTTAAAATTTTTAAATATAAATAAATGTCCTTGTTATTATGTAATAATTTATTTGTAAAATAATGTTTTTAATATCGATTTAGGCCGACGAAGCCTACCACATTGGACCCGCACCATCAGCTCAAAGTTATTTAAACACAGATAGAATCTTGGAAGTAGTCAAAGCATCAAACAGTCAAGCTATACATCCTGGATATGGATTTTTATCAGAAAATGTAGAATTTTGTAAAAAATGTGCCGATGAAGGAGTAATTTTCATTGGACCTCCTCCCACTGCAATAAGAGATATGGGAATCAAAAGGTTTTTAAAAATTAAGCGTAATTATATGTGAAATTATACATAATTAATATTTCTATTTGTAAAACAGGACCTTTCTTGTCCACTGATATAATTAAACCTGCCTGAGATCAGTATCAAAACTATAGTTTAACAGATATCCATTCCAACATCATTCAGGAACAAAAGAGCTCATCTTACTTATCTTTTTTACTCTTATACTACTAATTGCAAGGATAATTTACTTTGCTATATTAAATTCTCTTTTTTTAGTACATCAAAAGCCATTATGTCAGAAGCAGGAGTTCCCATAGTGAAGGGATACCACGGAGAGGACCAGAGTATAGAGAGACTGCAAGCCGAGGCCCAGAAAGTTGGGTTTCCTTTAATGATTAAGGCAGTGAGAGGAGGAGGAGGCAAAGTGAGTTAATTCATTGAATCTTCTTAATATTTGAAGTATGAGTGTATCAATTGAGAATTAAATATGTAGTTATGTTAGTATGTGTTTCAAATTCAAAATATCTTTATCAAGTAGGCATTTACATGCACTTTTGAATTGTCAATTATTACAATACAAGAAAAGGTCAATGTAGTCAGTCCGTAAGTAAGCTACCATCGGCTCGAAATGCTGCTCCGTTGAGAAGAGAACTTAAGTTCCACATATTTCGATCCACTAAAAACTCTTGAACATTATAATAAGATTTAATGTGTGTCTTTGTTAGTTATCCTAATGTCATTTTTCCAACAGAAAGGTTCAGAGAGTTAGTAGATGTACTTATTCTGTGAATATTTTATTTGGTTAGTCAGATCTTTGGTATGATGAAAGATTGAAAAATAATCACAAGTACTATTATAAATTGAAATGATGTAATTCCTCAGGGTATGAGGATAGCAATGACGGAGGCGGAGTTTTTGCCACAATTGGAGTCTGCGAAAAGAGAGTCATTGAAATCATTTGGTGATGAGAGCATGCTCTTGGAACAGTACATCACGGACCCCAGGCACGTGGAAGTGCAGGTGATATGCTAATGAGATATAATACAGGTTTTTTAGACAAATAACTCTAGAAATGTAATTTATAATAATAATAAATTAAACATTAAACGTCTTCGTGTCGCACACTCCGCAGGTGTTCGCGGATATGCATGGAAATGTCGTTCACTTGTTCGAGAGGGACTGCTCTGTGCAAAGACGGCATCAGAAAATTATTGAAGAGGCTCCGGCGGTGAGTGATCTTTAAATCAAAATATTAACACGTTACACATTACGGCACAATATAATATGTATAATTCCTCGGGAATGTTTCGAGTGACAAGTATTGAATAATTTCCAGCCCGGGCTGTCCGAGGCGACCCGGCGCGAGCTGGGCGAGGCGGCGGTGCGCGCGGCGCGGGCCGTGGGCTACGTGGGTGCCGGTACCGTCGAGTTCATCCTGCACCGGCAAACGCACCAGTTCCACTTCATGGAGATGAACACCCGGCTGCAGGTTGAACACCCCATCACCGAAATGATCACCGGTGAGGGTTACGTGCAGTGGCTCGGTTTTCATTGTTTTGTCGATTGATTAAAATACTAAAACTAAGTACTCATTAGTACTGACGTCGGACACGTTCATGCCAACTTGTGTACATTCTTTGCTACGATCAACCGCTGTTTGTCCAGGTACCGATTTAGTAGAGTGGCAGCTCCGCGTGGCGGCGGGCGAGCCCCTCCCGCTGTCGCAGGACGAGATTGTCCGCCGCGGACACGCCGTGGAGTGCCGCGTGTACGCGGAGGAGCCCCGGGCCGGGTTCCTCCCGCGCGCGGGCACGCTGCACCGGCTCACCCAGCCCGCGCCCGAGGAATCCGTGCGCGTGAGTCGCTAGATTCGCAAATCGACGAGCGATACAAGTGTCAAGACATATAACTTCAATTAACAAATAATTTGGGCATTTTGCTTATTTTTTTTCTTTGTTTCTCTCGTTTCCGGCGCAACTTAGAATATTAAAGAACACTGAACTCATTACGCTGGCTCTATGGGTGGTTTGCTTCAGGTGGAAACGGGGGTCAGAGAGGGTGACGAGGTGTCCGTGCACTACGACCCCATGATAGCCAAGCTCGCGGTGTGGGGTCGAGACCGCGGCGAAGCCCTAGCGAAGACTAAAAGAAAGCTTTCCGAGTACCAAGTAATGAACAAAAAACATTTTTTTAAATGACACTATACAATTTCTTAGTAGTGTTTCAAAAAATAATTTCACTTTTAAACTATGAAATAAAATAATATTCTTCTCCTTCAATTCATTCTACTTGCCGCCTTACTTCAGACAGCACCACTGCAGGACCACTGCGGCACTATAAAACTAATCTCTTACAGGTGCAGTGCAGTGCACACAACAGAATAAAACAACAAATTATTGTACATTTAATTTATACAATTTAGAACTAATTTTAGTGCAAAACTGTATTATTATCTTCATTATAACTATTAATATCTGTACTCTTAAGGTGGCGGGCGTGGAGACGAACGTGAACTTCCTGGTGCGGCTGAGCGGCGCGGACGCCTTCGTGAGCGGCGACGTGCACACCGCCTTCATCCCGCAGCACCAGAGCGAGCTGTTCCCGCCCGGCGACGCCGTGCTCTCCGACCGCAGAGCCGCGCAGGCCGCCCTGGGCTACGTCAGTGTTGAGTCTATCCAATACTTGTGTTGTGCGGTAAACGTTGTTGTGCTGTAACATATTTGTATTGTTTGAAGGTTATTAGTTCACAAAGCGACGTGGTTGCGAACGGCACGTGGAAGGGAATATCGGTGACCCCGACGGCCTGGCGCCCCAATTACTCTCTGGAGAGAACAGTGCGTCTGAAGTTTGGGGAGAATGGTAGGTATTCCATTTACTTTACTGATGTGTATTATTAAATGTAATAATGAGATATATACATTTTATTTCAGATACCATAGTGACGGTCAGATACGAAAACAGTCCGGACACGTACTCGGTGAGAGTGAACGAGGCGGAGTGGACGGTAGTGGAGGCAGTGTTGAAGGCGACCGAGCGAGGACTGCGCCTGGTGACCAAGTCGGGCGACAGGACCGGCAGCGTCGGGTTCATGAGGCACGACCGGGAGCTCCACGTCTACGATGAGGTGCTTTAGTTATTATTAAATATTCATTTATCTGTAGATTCTAATTTTTTTTTAATAAAAAAAATAAACATAATTACGCTCAATTGCTACTATTACGTGTTATTTAATATAAATTTCTCCTCAGAGCGGTCAAACGGTAGTCCATCTGCCTAGTCCGAAGTCCCAGAGCTCATCCGGCGAGCAGTCCGCCGCGGCCGCGGACGCCGCGTGTTCGCCCACCGCGGGCGTGCTGGAGCGCGTGCTCGTCCGTCCGGGGGAGAAGGTACGCGACGCCGCCCACGCCTTCGGGCCGGGAGTTGGTTCGACATCTAAATTATACTAAAAAATTTTCGCCCAAGTTTTCCAACTTGAACACGGTCGATGTCATATGGTTAACATAATGATAAATTGACTATAGGTCAATTTAATAGGTCATTTTTTTTGTGGATTCCGTTATATGTCATTAGACAGGTATCCGACAGAGCGTCGTTGAGATCTAACCTCCATTCCTACACCGGGCACTCAATGAACGTATCACACATTATCGATGGACAGTAATTGATAAACCGAATGTGTTCCTCCCACACCCAGGTGGTGAAAGGCCAGGCGTTATTCGTGGTGATCGCGATGAAGATGGAGTACGTGGTGCGCGCGGGGCGGGACGGGGTGGTGGCGCGGGTCGCAGAATTCGCCCCGGGGGACGCCGTCGGGAAGGGCGTGCCCGTTGTCACGCTGGAGCCTAGCGCTCAGTGACCGGACGCCTGTTATTATATTAGTATATTTAATAAAGTACTATACCGATATTGTAATATAGGAAGTTATGTATTTGATTGTTGTCTGTTGGCACGCGGTGCGTGCGGTCACGGATGGGCCCGAATATTATTGTATAAATAAAGTTGCGGTGAGCGTCAAAGAAAAAAATATTTTTATACACAATTTTGTAATAATAAAATATAATAAATCACACTGTGTCGCTTCATTAAAAGACAATCCCACACCTTATTATATATATAAATTAAATATGACGAGCAAAGGGTATAAATAAAAAAATATCAGGATTTAAAAGTAAATATATTGTTGATTGTTTAAACTCGACTAATAGCAAGGAGTCAGGGTTACAATTTACAAATATATTTGAACACCGTCCGTGTCACAACCAAGGTCGGAGTGGTAACCGTGGTGGTGGAGAGGGACGCGGAACCCCTCCCCCCCCTCACGAACTTGACCGCTTTACAATTTTCACAAATTGGTTGCAATTGTAACTTTTTGATTATATCTTTTTGGTTACGTAACGGTAAAAACAGTCTAGTTATCTCGGTGTAAATAAAGATATCAAAATAATGTTTTAACAGTACGTACCTCTCGCGGACCATACTACTAGATACATAAAATATCCTATATCAAGTATTATATAAACAAATGGTAATTCGCGAACCTATACCTAAGGCCATTACATATTTCGTTAACTAGGTGCGAATACCGAATTTGTGAAGTGAACGAAATTTTAAAAGAGAAAATACTTAAAAACTTTTTAAGAATAATATTACGTTGAATAAATGAACACTTTCATTGTCAGTCTAATATATCTACATATCTATTGATAACTATTACGATAAGATAGTAATAGAACCTTGACAACTTGGCACGATATTTGTGAAAGTTGTATTTATGGTTTACGAGGTCATTGGTAGAATCAGTATATTAATTTCAGCTAAGTGCTCACAGGGGGCGTAGCTCAGATGGTAGAGCGCTCGCTTAGCATGCGAGAGGTACCGGGATCGATACCCGGCGCCTCCAAACGTTGTTTTTACATTTTGTCACTTTTTTTTTGTGTTCATAATAAAAATAGATATTTAATATAAAAATATTTACATGAGAGATATATTTTTATTTAAACTTTTCCTTAACAAATCTTCTATTTCGTCTCATTGACAATAACATATATGAACCTTAACAGTGAAGACAGAAAACTCTTCACACAGACTCCAGAAAATATATTTTGATGTGATATATATATATATATATATATATATATATATATATATATATATATATATATATATATATATATATATATATGTGTGTATATGTGGTTTCATTCGAAACAATAATAAAATGGCCATCAAAATAATCTCAGTTCGGAGTACCTTGTCGCTTATCTCGCCGTGGTTTTAAAAGATACGAGACTTCATTGTTCTATTTTTAACGGTTGTAACAAACCGCTAAATATAAAGTAGGTTTTGAATCGATACCTGCTCGTCTTTTGTTTTTCAAGAATTTAGCATAACAACTACACCTAAATACTTTCAAATCTTTTATAACTTTCTGGGTGCATTGTTTTGAACAGACGTAATCCATTCAATGGAAGTTAGTTACAAACTTTAATTAGCTAACAAGAAGTTTAGTGACAACAACAAATCCCAAATAACAGTACTCGGAAACAATCAAGTCGGTAGTCAATATCAATAATACTGTTCTTAAATCATGACAACAATTAAACAAATCTAATTGGTAATTAAATCTGTTATCTCTAAACTTAACAAAGCCGGGGCGGCCATTTTGATTTAATGAATGAGGTACGTAGCCAAGTGAATAGAGATTCTCTTTATCTTTTGTGTTTAACGCTCTGCTGTACCTGGCACAGGTTTAGTACCTCCTTTGTAAAGTTTGTTGTTGTTTTTTTTTAAATTCCGGGAACAGCTGATCCACAAAGACCATATGACTCCCGGTACTTTGTTTTCATTGGTCGTTCATGGGCCCTCGAATTATTGTATGTAAAGCTGTGCGTGTACTGTCTGAGAAAAATACATTGACAGTAACGTAATAAAATTAAATTTGAAAGTATTTTTTATTCTAATTAGTAATTACTCGTAAGTGCACTTAAATAAAGTTAGTTGTTCTTTAAAACATTACTCGTGTACCAACTCAATTTAATATCTTATTTTAATTCCTTTCCTCGAATCGCTATAAAACGGCGAGGTCAATTCATTCTAAAGTTTCATAAAGATTTAAAAAACAAAAGCAAATTTTTATTTCAATAGGTTAATTATTTTTTATTATAGCAATAATGTCTACGTATTGTTCGTGTGTAGATAGCTTTACGAGCGTCAAGATTTGGCGGTAACGGGTTGGGTTAACAAAAAAGAATTAGAAAGAATTGATTACCGGCGACCGGGGAGCGGATTATCCAATGGAGCAATGGAGCTGTTAGTGAGCTAGCGTTTCAATCTAGTGTAACGGTATGAGATTGGAACCTTATAACCACCAAATACTGAGAGAAGAAGAGAAGAGAGAGAATATTGGACATTCAAATGGTACCACACTCGTACCGACTGCTTAAACGTGCTTAATTTAATTAACAGTTAGTAATAACCTCAGAAACGTTGTTAAATGACGTGATATTTCTTTCAAATATTTCAAGCGTTACGGAATAAAAAATTGACTTTCGACATAAAACATTATGAAAGTAAATGTAATCACGTGTCGAGACTGAAATGTTACTATTGAGTAGTGTTGTGTGTTGTGAAAATGTATAACCATTGTAATTAATAATACCTCGATGCTTATTAGACGTTTAATTTATTAAAAAATATTTAAACATGTAAATTATTAACTATTCTCTAATTACAATTACAATTTTGCTTAATTTATAAAAACAATTAATTGATTGATAAGTATTAGTGTAATGTTTGCAAATCACCTAAATTATGTAATTACTCGCCGTAGTACGTATTATTTGTTAAGTAATAATGAGTATGGCCGGGTGCTACTTTTTATTTCCTAGGCTACATCGCTTTAAGCTCTCAATGATACTGTTTAAATCTCTAGTAGAATAGTCGCTGTACATTTTACAGCTCTCTATAGTACAGTGTGTAAACTAAGTTTATTATGTCGGTGCTAAATTCTCTTTCGCTTTCGTCGTCATCGAGCACTTTCATAGATTTAGAATATATTTACATACATTTACTGTAAACAATTATCAACTTGTAGTGTAGTGTCCATCCTGCAATGTAGGAATATGTTTTTCTGAATACTTTCATAGAATCTTTTATTACTTTATGAGAAAGGTTTTAATAACAGAGCAACAAGTGTTCGGTCATGACAGAGGGAAATGTTACACTTAGTAGCGTGGACGTTATTGAATTAGTGCGTAGATGTAAGGAGGCTAGGTTAATAGTGTTGCATAAGTGGGTGCATCTGCTTGACATTTGAATCGACCCTAAATTCGAATAGAAACTGTGTCACGAATGAGCCGGCGAGCGGCGCGGCGACGCTGTGTACGCTGTGTATAGTGTTGAGTGTTGACGAGTCGCGTTCGGCGTTGTGCAATCCCGTTAGCACTCCTCCGCTCCACGTGCGAACCGCCGGCGCGCCTCAATGTCGCCCGTGGGCGGCCGCCGCCCGCTCGAAATAGCGAGCCCTCCCGAACGGATCCGAGGACCGAGGACGCCCGAGTGCGTCGTCTCTTTTATATCTACGCCTTCGCCTTCCTACCTTTCGCTCGCACGAACAGCTGAGTATCAAAACAAAGAAGCGAGACGGGCGGTCGCCGCTCCCGCTCGCCGGCCGGCCGGTGCCGCGCCGTACGCACGCCAGTTCTCGTTCGAACCGTGTCTATCGAGGTCGTCCGCGACGAGCTCGCGAACAAAGTTTACCGCCGCGAAAGGGTTTTCCTTTGTCCCGATATTCGAGGACCTTGCCCGCATATTATGTTTCCGCGCGAGAACGGTGACCAACCTCGGCCTACTGAGGAGCCGGACCTAAACCAGCGTGCAGAATCGCCCAGGAATTTCCGTGATTGTCCAAAATTTTGTGACGGTTATCCCGCGAAACGTTTACGTCGAGCGATTTGAAAATTCTGAGTCAAGTTGTGAACAAAGTTTGGAGTGGACCGGCGGACACTCGAGATTTGTGTAGTGTATTAATAACGGAGTTCGTGCGGACTAAAGACAACATGTCTACAGGCAAACGACTAGCGAAGCGCTCCATCATAGGGACGCGAGTCGCGGCTTTGGGTGACGACGGACTCTACTACTCTGGCATGATCCAGGCTGTCAAAACACCGGCACCCTTTCCAGAAAATAACAATTGTATCAATCTGACTCCCAACACCCGTTACACCGTTCGTTTTGACGGCGGGAAGACGACGCGTGAGTACCGCGACGCGGAGCTCATCGGGCCGGGGTTCCGCGGCCTGGTCGGCGTGCGGCTGAGGGCCGGCCAGCGCGTCTTCCTCACCTACAACGGCCGCGAAGTGCGGGCCGACGTGCTGGAACACGACCACGACACCGACGACCTGCGAGTGCAGGTCCACGCACCTGCCGCTGAGGTAAGAATGTTATTCAATTATTTATGAATATTGCACGGATGTACCCCTGTTTTCGACAACATTCAACTTTAACCTTGACTGCCTTAAATACCAACAAAAGACTTCAACGCAGTTTAAAGGTAAACAAAGCACAGTCTCTTGTCAATGCAGCAGATACTACACGATAAATATACATACGTGAGTAAAATAAACAATGCAATGACATAATTATGGAAGTTACATAAATATATGTCTGAATGTCATGAAAGGTTCAGTCGTTGACGTTGACATTGCTGTATTGTGAATTAGACAAAGCTCTCCGCAAGAGATGGAAGGTGACTGATGTGCAGTGAGTTACATATTGACACGTGGAACGCAAGGCTTCATCCAGCTCTTGCAGCACTGCGCTACGGGACAGTGGTGCAATTACGCATTGTCCATCACTCCCAAAGCCACTCATCGCCGGCCGGTGATTGCTCTAATCGCACGGACAGCACGTACAGCTACACACAGTCGTGCGATACAATAATACAAGTTCTGTCATGCAATGTTATTACATTGACTGTAGCTATCCAGTATTCTGTATCCAGCGCATCGTTTGTAAAGAGTTCTGTTTTTACAAACTAATACGTATACACAGTTTTCTACGTACTTGTTACTTGTTTACCACTACACACACACACACACACCACACACCACTCGTGCGTCATAATCATTAGGAATTAAAAGACATAATGTATCTCGAACTCCAACGCGCCGTTACGTCACTGCTTTAAAAGAGGACTTTCCCTGGCCTCAGATTTTCTTAATATCCATCTTGTAATAGAAAATGTTATTACTAGTACGGTATAGTTGTATTGTGTTGAAGTTATGAGTATAATGTGAGCGAGAGGGAAGTTTATTGAGTGTATTCGTCTCACGTTTGCGTTAATCAGCAGGTAGCCGGTACACGTGCGTACCGTTACCTAGTGGTAACACTGGAATTGGAATTTTGAT
The DNA here is from genome assembly GCA_918358865.1 of Melinaea marsaeus rileyi. Taxonomy (NCBI): domain Eukaryota; kingdom Metazoa; phylum Arthropoda; class Insecta; order Lepidoptera; family Nymphalidae; genus Melinaea; species Melinaea marsaeus. The sequence continues at coordinate 25,029,574 of OU911090.1, read as the reverse complement.
TTCAAATTATCTATAACATACATAATACACAATTAAATTATCTCTCGTAAATCCGTAATCACATATTATAATAAAACCTTTATACAGCTATAGCCTTTTATATTACTGGACGTCTAAGAGTAAATCAAAATGGCCGCAGCAGTAAACATTACAGTCTTATCGGCCGCACTAATTACATTGACCACATTTTTATTTCTCGTTTAAACAAAACCTGATAATTATACAAGTGACCAATAATAATAACATGAGCAAAAACCAACATATTTATACACAAATTGTGACCGATCAAGATTTTGAAACGGGTTTTTAACATTCATTTTAAATACCCGAGCGTTACGAAACACGTACAACATTACAACCATCGATTGTATGATATTTAAATCTGTTATAATGTACAACGAGGAAGCGAACACAGCGTGTGTGACGTGTGCGTGACGCACAAACACACACAACTAATGAGTTACGAAGGATCTTTGAAATAAATTACAAACAAAGACACTAATTATATTGCGCAGTGTGTGTCCGATTAAACAGAGTATTTTACGTCACTGTTATCATAAAATAATAAGTAATCATAAATATTGCGCTCTGTAAATTACCATTTTGCAATGACTGGACGATGACTTGGAAATAACGTTAACGTCACTACAGAGAGTCGTTATCGGATGACGTGAATCCCGGTGCAACAACAAGCGACGCGCGCGCCTATGACGGCGCTGTACACACATTTCAATCTACAAACACACTTTACTATTACTACTTGAAATGCCAGAAAGACTTCAGTCTTCTATAAGGGAATAGTAAACAATAACTTAACAGTTTGCGTTGGACCGACCGTAATATAGGCACGACGGCATTAAGATATAAAAATAAAGTGTGAGCTCAGAAATAAGGTCACCGGCAGGCCCGGAACCGCGTAGCGGTATTCGTTACAAAATCGCCTCAAGAATTATTTTCACGTGCGGCGTCGGTCCGTTAGTCGGTGGCAATGTTGGCCCAGCGTCGGCCAACATCGCCGATTCACCGAACTGGGACACCGCTATGCACAGATAGATCTACATTTTACGATGAAGCATATTTGATTGTTTTATGATATTCGTCAATAATTGATAGATAATATTGAGGCAGGTCGTCTTAAAACGTATGTATTGATTTTGGAATATTACGTAATGTTATCGTTGATAGCGCTCTGCATACGTCCGCATTCTCCTTTCGATTGCCGAGTTGGATAGTTTGACTCGGCCTTTACACAATGCGACGCCACGACCACTGCGAGTGTGAAAGTGCCTCTCACACGTTAACTGTTTCGCCTCATTCACTTTTACACATACATTACGGAACTTTTTAAATTAATCTCAATGTCAGATTCTTTCACTTTAAATATCCACCGTAAGTTAAGGAATTCCTCCACGAACGAGTCGTTTAGTTCGTAATGTCGCTAATCACAGTACCATCAAGTTACAACTCGTACAGTGTGTATTTCTCGAAGTGCAGTTTCCTTACAAAGAAGGCATAGTTCATACGCTGTAAATTAGAAATTCATTACTGCCATTATAACATTTCATATACACACGCCTACATCGGGTGGCTAGTTAGATTTGCGTGTGAAGTTAGCGTGTTCGTTATCAATTTCACTTGTTTATTGGTGTTATTTGTGTAACGTGTTTTAGTTACTTTGATGCTTTTAATATAATATTTTGTTTTGTACTAGACATAAACAAAACTGTAATATGTAACAACATTTTAAAAACATCCATGTTTTCTCTTCATACGTGACTTTTTTACTTAAAAATATATACGTATAAAGAAACTATGGGAAGAGAAAACGAGTCCCGACGCACGCGCTAGATACGATAGATACTCACTGCACGGCGCTAACAATGACGATGTCACTATCAATACCACTTCTATCCTACACTTAAAATTGTTTCAAGAAATCATGTTCTACAATTTGTTACAATTCTGATGAACGCCAGCTGCATTTTTGATATTTCGTAAGTACATGTTAGAGGCGTACGTATTCGGTGACACTGTTTCTAAATAAATCAAGGTTAAAAAGACAGTATTGTTAACTAGTCGTCCGCGGGCAGCAAGCCCTGACCAATGTGGCCCGAGATGGGGTGGTGTGGGGACATGCTATTCAAGAAGTGAGCTTTAAGCTTACTCACTATCAAAATATGTAATCTTATAACCCCTATATATCTACTTTGAAAGTCATTAGTTTTATAGTCATATATTCGTACCATTATAATGGTGATTAGTGGAAATACCAATGTAACAAAGAAACACTGATACTAATATTTACTAGTATGTGAATTTTCAAATCATATTGCATATATTAATTATTTTTAATCAATCACACTTAGTAAAGATGTCGCATGAAAATATATAGTGTAAGAATCTTCTGGATTGATTTAGATGTTTTCAAATCCAATGCTAATAGTAATAATGGTTCCAGTCCACCAATCCCATGTAATACAACTAGAGTAATCTATTCGACCTACATTTATGTGGTTCCAAAATGGCGAGATGATTGACCATTTAATGATGTCAGACAACCGTTGCAAATTTAGTCTTCTATGTTGTTCAGTAACTTCGTAGGAATAAAACTATGAAACGACTTTAATAAGTATACGCGTAAATGGTATGTATGTATGTATGTATGTAATTATTTAAAAGAGTTTTCGAGAACTTTACAAACTGACCTTATTACTGTAATTTTGTAATCTTGGGATAGTCTGTGACTGTCGCTTTACAGATGCCGCGAAGGCCCTTTGTGGGTGACCTCATTCCGGTTGCCTTGAAATAGTTTCATGAGTCGTGCAGCGCGGCTATCCGAACACTAGGATAGATTGAAGTTTAATCTCGATTAAGTAATTTACAGTTAAATAAAACACCACAACCTGGGTCGGAATGTTGAACAAATTGAGACAACGCTCTGTTTTGGCGGACAAAAATAACTCGTTTGCGAATTTGACATAACAGTAACGTACCGTTATTGCGTAGGCGACAGCCATTTTAGCCATTATAGACACGTGCAAAAGGTAAACAGTTTTGAAAAGTAAAACCGGCCTTGAAATAAAGAAAATACATTTATTGAGTAGATGCTGAAGGTAAAGGTCGGTCGGTGTGGGACGGTGACGCAAGGTGACGTGAACTGTGATAAGTCCGCACATCACCGAGCATCATCACGCATCTGATGCAAGTGTTTCAGTGAAGTCCGAGCACCGTGCGCCGAGCGGTAATGACGGGCGGCACGAGGCGCAGCGCGGCCTCTGGCACGCTGACCCACTGACCCAGAAACGTTGATATTGAACCGGCGACGCACCATTCCAAATCACACTCCACTTGTGTTTTTCTTTACATGTAACAAATGGTTCACACATACCTTTTACCATATCTCAACCTGTACATAAGTTTGTTAATACAACGCATATTAAAACGTTTTATAATTTTTTTGTCACCTTTATGGTTCATGTTGTTAATATACAGTAATAAGCTTTTTCTATATAACTTTACATAATTCATTTTCGATTTCGTTTATAACCAATTTTCAAAGACATTTAAATATATTTCCTATTAAGAGAATGTTAATTCTACTTTCCAACAATAATATATGTAAGAAGTGGCTGCGGGTCAACGAGATAACGGTTGTATTAACATGGCGATTATACATATAACTATCAGACGAGCAGGTTCCCTTTATCCGTTAGTTAGGCCACGTTTTTGGGTCAGACTGGGTCATGACGCCTGCGTGCTCGGCGCCGAGCCTCTGAGCAGCAATGTGAGCTCGCACTCGTCGGCACGTCGAGGTAACACGCTCACTTTCCTATTCATCTCACGTAAATGGCGGATCACGGCAGCACTGGGTGTTGTCGAAACGAGATTCGCCCTTGATCAGATTTCTCGTTCCGTTACGTAATTGTGAATCAGACTTACACAATTTTATTTACGTTTTGTCTAAGATGGTAAAAGCATCCGCCCACGGAGAGACAGTGAGTTGGATCCGTGACGTCACAGCCTCCGCTCTCCCACGCGCGCTGTGACGTCACGTCTATCACATTGAAACCTTCAATTGTTTAGACCAATAACCTAGGCCTCGCATCATCGGCGTCAGCACTGTAATGATTTCCTGACAGCGACACCCGCTGACCCACACGGTCAAATGAATTATTAGTAGGTCGCTAAGCGCGCCGTTCACCGAATGAAGTACTTAAATTTTTTAGTAGATAAATACATTTTTTACATCCAATCGTAAATAAATAATATAGCTCAATAAAGGTTAGGCTTAAAAATATCAAAGTATGTGAAGTGGGTTAACAAGATCGTGACCCGCGCCCCGACGCCGCGCCAAGTGGGTCACCCAACTTCGTCCCGGTCCCGGTCGAGATCCAATGACCTAGGGCACGATTCATCACAAGGTAAAACAGAATATTACACGAAACTCGTAATCACTTCTTATATTAGGTATACTCGATACAGGAAATTCGTTTCACCGAACGGGAATTCCCGGTCAGCATGTTTTCCCCGTACAGTTAATGAGTTAACAGATTCAATGTATATTTATGTATAGGCCGGAGTTCTCAACGGTCAACTAAGTGAGCGTTTCAAGGAGAAAGGCCGTAATAAAACCGCTGCTTGCATTTGGACACGCGCAATGTGGGTCACGGATTTTCGGCACAAGGCTGCGCCTGCAGCGGGACGGGATGGTGCTCGCAGTTCGCGTGCTCGCCGCCTTCGTATCCGCCTTGCAACCAGCGTTTGTATTCACTAATCGAACAAGGCCGACCGCTTCGTGCCGATCGATTGCTCGGACTAAATGTACACATCCGATTTCAATACCCTACCTACCATTTTAGGCCGAAACAACATATTCAGGAATCTCTTTATATTTATCACGATCGTTAGCGTAAAGACAGAGCTGCGTGCTCTTAGTCGAGTTGTTGATAATTTACGTTCTGAACTTTTGTGGTTCGTGAAGGTGTCCGCCACGAGAGAGAGATGCCTCCTTCCTTTCAAAATATTAACTTACTCGCAGTTCGCGAGCCCCGGTCTGCGTCGGAGTCGACGAGTCGTGATTTCATTAACATGGACAAACCTTAATATAATTGCTTCTTCTGCATTTCTTTGGTAGATATTTCGTTTTTAGATGTTCGTAGCTTACTTTTATTGTTGATAAATAATTCATTTCACGTTGGTAACAATTTGTAACGTGTTTTACGTAAAATGAAAAGAACGAACGAGGAGAAACGTTACCGCTATCGTTATCAATATTTTTATTAAATGAGAAAACAATATCCGATAGAAATCTTTAGAATATCGAGGTTTTGGTTCGACGGTAAAGCTATTGACCCATTTAACAGTGCACGATCGCCTCCAACCAGCGGATTGCTTATGTATGTATGTATGCCCGCCGACGTGACTCGCCTGCAAGCTCACTGAATATTTAGAGAACCGACGACTGGCACCTATCGTTATCTATCGGAAAATCAACACGAATATCATGTCAAATTATATAATCCCGGAACATATGCAAAATATAACCTAGCTGTCCGCTCGCACTCGTATCTGTTGTGATTCATAGTATTGAGGGTTTATTATTTTATTTATGTATTTCGTTTCTTGGTGAGTTTTTTTCCTATTTACTGCTGTTTAATTCGTTTAGGTCCCTATCCAGTTGCGATGGGATTAAAAGTAGCCTATGCTATTCGCTGATAATGTAACTATCGACAAGTTAAAGACTTTTAAATCGGGTCAGTCACTTTTGAGATACATACATGCAAACAAAAAAACTAAATAGATCTAAATAAGTGAAGAAGAAGAAGAAGAGTCTAAATATGTGTAAATGTAACTTCCGAGTCAAGGAGCACTTTTGTTTTCATCAACTATATTTCAGTGTACCGTTATTGTCTCCAAATGCAGTTGCACTTAATGCAGAGATAATGATATCATATTTTTATCGTGCAGCTACCTGTCCAGAGTCGTCACAATGTTGCAACCTTATCGGTCGTCTCGGACCCGATAGTCTATTGTTTCTGTGCCACAAAACAATAAATACAAGAGCATTGTCCTGCCACATAGGCGAGTCGCCATAAAACATTTATTTCATTGATAGGTCTTTAAACGATCAGCTCGTTCACTTCCTTCACAATCGCACGATATATCGTAAACATGTATGTAAATTTCAGTTATTGTAATTACATTATATTATGTGTCATTGAACTTTACTTACGAAGTACAATTGTAAATAGAATAGAATCATAACTTGAGAATACCTCATGATTATTAATGTAATATGTAATAAAGTATTTGAGTGTACTGTAATGGGTAATGGGTACACTAGCAAACTGTACTGTAATGGGTACACTAGCAAACAGTACACAGTACGCGGGGCGCACTCAATGCCACTTGTGTGCTCGCTGTGATAACTTTCGCTTCTAATACAATACTAAAATACCTCTACGTTTAACTATTTTAAGCAAATACATTTTTTTTAAAGAAACATTTAAGATTAAAAGTATGATATTTTTATTAGATAAGAATTTTTAAATATGGTACTACAAAAACAAAATTTGTTAAATTATAAATTGAACTGCTGAACTATATTGGTATAGTACTTATTGGCGGGAAGGACGTATGGAGACTGAATATATTATCATCTATATACATTTTCAATAATTTAACAAGCGCTATTTATTATCCTTTATGAAAATAATACTCGTCAACAATTAATAGTATGTTAAATTTTGTGAAGCGGTGACGTCGTGCAATAGAGCCGGTTGAGCTTTCGAAATCCAGATTCCAAGAGTGGCCAGCTCAGTGCTTCACCGCCATTACTAATGTAAGAGTACACAAGGTGTGCCTGATCAAATAATGTCATCATTTGGAGATGAACTTATTTACTGATTAGCGAAGACGCAATATTCTAGTAACGAGCTACTCGCTATACACACAGCTGATATACAATATATAATAAAATAAATTTCACACAATAATTTATTACATAATAACATATAATATTACTTTCCGGTTTGTTATAAATTAATGTTAGTTCTATTACTGTTATAATGAAGTATTATCTGTTATCATGTCAAAGTCACTCGGTGACTTTCACTGGCATTTATAGGCGGCCAAGTTTCGCCATCGGATCGAGCAATTGTGCAACAGTTGTCACTTTTTACATAACGCTCTGAGAGTGCTCCGGAGGGGCGGGGGGAGGGGCAGGGGGCCGGGGGGAGACGATGAGCGGAACTGCAGCTGCGCCGGCGCACGCTCACTGCTAATAAATGATTGGCATTGATCTACTCTACTTAAATTTGAATTGATAATATATTTTTTATATGAAATACTAAAGAATAAGCCTTTGGATATTACTGGTAGGTACGTTTTTAATTGTCCATTCGTTGACGCTTAAATTAGAAAGCGAGGCATACCTCAATTTAATGTTCCACTAGATATACACGTAATTTAGGTGTTACTTAAAAATTCGCAGACATTAAACGAAACAAAGCAATCGTCAAGTGTACAGCGAGTAAGAACGCCATACATACATAAACTATCTCATTAAATTAACTTTCATTGTTCCGGTGTGAACGTGATCGGGAGCGCGAGCGACGTTCGCGAACTCCGAATTATCAAAAGGTGAAAGTCTGCGCGCAGCCACTGCCCGAGCTCGGACCCGACGTCCCCGCAGTACTCTGTCCTCTACAAAGACTTCTAAGCTTCATTAAGTGCACTGTTTGATCACAGTGTCCACGAATCACATACTCACTAATTTTACCAAGCGAAGTTAGTTTTAGTTAGTGCGCTAGACGATCTAGAGTGCGGTAGATTGGATAATGATTCCAAATATCAACTTAAAACTCTTATATTTTCACTAAGCGTGTAAGTAATCGGGGCTAAAAACTTTTGTAATTAATCTAATTAGTGTCCATTAGAATAAACACTATTTAGCCTCATTAATAAATAATGCAAGATAAAATCCTCGCTTATATATGTGTATAATTTTAAATACAATATAGTTCTAGACCAATGAAACATTGCACGTAACACGTAATCATGTGTTATAAGTAATCGTACTAGTAACTTTAATTCTATTAGACAATAGAGAAACGGATATATGAAAACTAGTTTTAGAACACCCGCTATATTTATTATCTCGAACGACAATGTCAATCTTATCAAAGACGACAAAAAATCTCAGATGAAACACAGACAACGTCAAATCTTTGACACCAATTTAAATGAATTTATTTTAGCAAATGCGAGATAAATATGAACCTCAAATATCACGGTAATATGACGAGTAAATTAATTTAAAAAGTTATTATTACCAAAACATTATAACCATAAAACTAATATAGTGTCAATGACACGGAATACACGTCGATTCACTTAAAACTATTCTAGGTCATGACGTCACACTCAACGCGGACTGCGCGAAGGTCGCCCATATCGATCTCGTATACCGCTTTTTGTTCCTTGCATAACATATGACACGTAAAATAATTAAAAAATTCAACTCACGATCTCTAAGTGACTTTCTCTTTTACATTTTCTTCATTCGTTGCAGATACCCATAGAGCTGAGAAAGAGATTGGAAGAAATAAGACTACTGGAGTCGCGCAAGTCCGCCAGGCTCGCCGATGTGGACACGGACTTCGCGAGACTCGCAGACATGGCCGGCGACCGTCGCCGTGCGTCCGCCACCATCGAAGTGCCCGCTCATCACATGCAAGGGTGAGACCAACCTCCTCTAAACTATCAAATACAGGAGACACATTGCTGGTTATTCCCTAAAGGAGTCCGAGGACAGCATATGCTTTACTCGCACGTTAGTACTTATTACGAAAGTTTATAAGTTTGTGAATTGCCTTCCGATATCCGTTTTCTATAATTATATATAATTTGAAACATATGTATATTATAACTTTCTATATCATGCATCTTTAAAAGTGTCAAACTAATTATTCTAGACATTTTCAAAAAATATATTTGCGGCGAGCATAAATCATTTAAACTGAGCCTCAGCCATTCCTTCACCTTGTACCATACCACTGAACTGTGGGAACATGATACTTTTAATAAGACTAAATTATACAAAGAGCACTAACGCAAATTTAAATCATTCTCTTAATGAATACTAATTTATGTAATCGTTTCAATAGCAGATATAATAATTCACAAAACTCACCCATATCTAGGGAACATAAAATGTAAAATATTTTGCCTTCATTTTGCAGTTTACCTCGTGTACGAGGAAGGCTGCATCTATTGCGTATATGACCTTCAAATATTCCCTTATACAAGTGCATGCACTCTTTTAGTGAGTAATATTGAGTCTTACTTCCTGCATTCCACCTCAGATCAAATAAAGGAATAAAAATTTAATAATTGGCAAAACAAAACGTAATATGATTTGATTGTTAAATGTAGTCAGAGGCGGCCTCGGTTAGCGCCCACCGGCGCATTCGTATTGTGGTAGGTTAAATCGACGCATACAATCGCTACATCGTACTTCAACAACAGAACGGCGCGGGCGTTATTGCGAAATCCTTAGCGGCACATTAGAAACTGGATGGAAGTGTTAGCGCAGAGTACGGGTGTGTCCTTGTCACACTTGCCTACATTCTGCGTCGGCCTCTCCCCCGCGCCTCCAGCGAAGAGAGGGACAGACAATGCACCGAGGACTATTAAAAAATTCCACTAGATTTAAATGCCTCCGTATTTAAATTTTAAATCATTGCGACAAGTTCTTTATAATGCTGTATATTTTGTTTGCTTTATTTTCGTCGAGTCTCAAGATTCAGTACATTTTATATAATGTGGTAATAAACCGGAACAAACAGCTCTGAACGTGACGTTTGCCGGCGTAGTTTCACTTTTCATCGTGACGCCGGGGAGAGGTGAGACCTCCACTCTACAAGTTTCAACAGAGAAATAACAAGAACGAGGAAGCATTAATATTTCTTTACATACTGCGTCATACCACAACGAAGACCTTGATAATGAAGAGATGCACAAATTTAAACACTCTAATGAGTATGATATCATATTTCTGTATTATTACAATCGTTGAAGGTAAAGGTATAATAGAAAGTGAGTACTTCTTTCAATCTTAGAAGTATAGAAATTTAATTCGTGATTGAAACGAATTTCGCAATCACGGGACTGGGCCATGGCGAAGTGAAAGCTTAAAAGTTTCGTTTTCCGTTAACATAGTGAATTGAATGAGATTCAACACTCCACAGTCTCGACGTTATACAGTGCAATTAGAAACCAACGAAATATATTTAAAACGAATCAATGAAATTCGAAGATGGCGCCGCGCTCGCACGACGCTCGCTCCGGCCGCCATGACACACTGACCTGGATTTAAAATGGAACAAAGTGACACTAGAGAAGTACCGCATACAGCAAAGTCCAATATGAAACGACAAATATTAGCAACATTGCTTTTTAATACTAGATAAGAAATGTTATCTTTGTATTGCAATAGTATAAAATATATTTGTTTTATTAGTTATTAGCCTTTGCATTATCCAATTGCAAGCGCACTAATTGACAGTATGTTAGTGTGCTAGCCGAGTTAGCGCCAGTAGATTGGATAATGAAATGATGTATCATCGTCCTCGAGCAGGTAGTGCTGCGTGCTTAGTCGGCCAGTGGGGCGACTCGACAGCGTAGCCCGCATTTCGATGTCGCAAGCCTGAGGTCGCTACTTATCACCGCAGTCGTTGCTAAACTAAACGAGTAATGCTTTATTAGGCTTAGAATATATTCCGAGTTGAGTCGTACCGTACACAATACTGTCAATCACCGGAGCCTTATTAATAAACTTTCAATGTCAAAAATGGTATTACCATTATTGGCAGTGTGTTGTATGCAAATGAGTTATTTGAGTGTCACGGGCGAGTGACACTGGCCGGCGACTGCGCATACCACCTCATTTATGTCATACGTGACATTATGACAACTGTCAAAATACACTGATATTATACTAAATACATAGTTAATTTTATAACTATTATTTAGCTCCGCTAAACACAAAAATGTGTATTTTAATACATTAAGCGTATAAGGAATGTATAGTGGATGAACAGGTTGTAACACGTCGAGAAACAAATATAGTAGAGTGCGACTTTACATATCTTTGCGCAACATTTAGAGAGGAGCGGCAGAGGAGGTGGGAGGAGGAGGGAGGAGGCACTTCACTACACTTTCTCGTTGGACTCGCCGACACGTTTGCTTTCGTTAGGCCGAGACCCGTTATCTCATTTGGCAGGTGCACGTCGCCTTCCTAGAGAAAGTCTCACAAAAAATACACGATGTATATTACGCAGTGAGCATCTCATGATCTCGGGCATTAACGATAATGATGATCAAAGGAAAATTATTTAAAGATCACTTTGTTAACAACAAAGAAAAATGATTCACTACCAGACCTAAAAATATTAATATGTACTCTGACTTTCCATCGACCTACCTGCAGGTTATTCCACCGCCGGGAGGAACAAAAAACTGTATACAATTATTCCCCGAAATCGGTAATTTAACAGCGGAATTATCAAGGTCTTTTTTCAATGTTCTTTATATTTCAAGCAATATTTAACGAGAAAAAAGTGATTAATGTTTATAACATGTAATTGTTTCTTTTACGCGGGACTTTTAAATTCATTTGTTATAAGAACGTAGATTTAAAAATGAGAGTTAAATGAAAAATAGCTATTAAGAAACATTAAAAATAATATACGAAGTAATTGTTGAGTAAATTCGTCCAATATCTAAATGGTACCGCTCGCCCGAGTGCGGCGATGACCTCACCCGGAGCGGAGTGGGGCTTCGCGGTGTGTTGCGTTGGCTCGATCGCACTTTTTCACTAAGCAAAAAACGACTCCGCGACCTACATCAACTGCCATTTGAACGTTGGAACGAAATGAACGGAATCGTTTATGCAACGTGCTCAAAAGATTCTGATCTGGCAGAAGTAAGAAGATTATCTCCAGTATCTTAATGTTACAATATTCATTAACAAAACGTCGATCGCAACAAATATATCAACAATAGCTCGCTCTTGTAGGTATTTGAAACAATGTAGTGATTTTCTTTGTCTTAACATATTATTTTTTTCTTTTCAATGTCACTATTATATTCCAATGTTATTGACACGCAAAGAGAAACACCCGCATGCAGATATTATAGCGATAACATTAACGTGGATTACAAAACAGTGAAGATAATATAGATACTTTTAGATTACCTTAACGATACAGGAAATAATTTGAATAGAATACACGAGTAATGTATGCGTTAGCATATTTTATATTAAACATTAATATTGTAAGCTGCGAGTCGATAGTCGGTGTTAGCGGAGGTGCGGTGGTGCGGTGGTGGCACCGGCAAGGTCGCCCTCAATGCCGCGTAGTTACTGCAGAATATACGCTACGCGGACTCCAAGGAGGCCTCCACAATAGGAGGTAGAGAGAGACGGAGCTAAATAAGTTAGTCTTAAAATAGAGCACTTAAAACTAAAATATCAATATAATCAGATGTATATAAAATCTTGTCAATGACCTCACTTCTGAATGTCAAACGTTTCAAAGTTATAGTGAAGAATAATGACATCGCCGCACGCGCCGGCAGCTGTGACGCGGTTACTGAGATTAGATTAAAAACTAATAAAATGAGAGTGCGAATCCATTCATTCGCTCCAAAGATCCAACTCTGGTAGTACGAGGATTACGTCAGAGTGTTAGAGGATATGACGTGTCTGCTATATTTGCGTTGCCGTCCGCCGGCGAGGTACAATTATTGCAACCAAATAAGCAGCGCGCTAAACTGACCGATACACATTTCGAGCTGATATTTACAAGTGAACACAAAATATGATACACTTGTGTCCACATTCATGTTTGTAATACTTATATAATATACAATAGGTACATTTATTATCTACGCATTAAAATAAATATTTATCAAACGACAAGGTCGTTTAGATTTCTATAATTTTTACTTCCAAAATTATCAATTATAATAAGATATTAGTAACACATGTGTAAAAGATTTAAAACACGTGAAATTTGCAGAATTTATCCTAAATTAAAATACAAAATAAAAAACATAACGGAGCCAAAACCTCACATTCTATGTCTTTGTTTTATCACGTTCTAATTACAATATATTAAAATACCAAGAAAGTCTGATTTATTTGGCCTATTAACACATGTACACACACACGTACTTATCTGATAGATACAAGTGTAGTTAAGGTGACCCGCAATCATCTGTTCATGATCGGATAACGACCCTGCGGAAGGTCGTAGCCGCTGAGGGTAACCACCCGGTATCGGGGTTTCTCGGCGAGATAGTACTTACAATAAAAATTAAAAATTTCCTTATAACACTGATGAAGGCGTGACAACCGAATAATATTTAAATTAAATGCTCTTCAATGATGATGTAAAGAAGAAAGTTTAAATTATTTGAGGTAATTGACTTTTGGAAGGGTTTGTTCGTTCAGCGATCTTAAAAGCGAGTCAACGTTCGAGCCGGGCCGCCTGACGCCTGTTGCTCCTAGGACGTCTGCGACCGAGCCTCCCTGGGTCATTATCTCTGATGTAGAAAGTTCACCTTCAACGTAATAGCCTTACTCGAGATTATTCCAATAAAGGTCGTTTACAATAAGTTCACTGTAGAAGAATGAACTTTGACAAATTTTGGTAAATTACATGACTGAAGTAAAATTATTTAGCTTCAACTATATTTATATATATGTGTTGATATGTGTATGGATGTACTATAATGTATAATATGTACATATATATACATATACATATTACTTTTGATAATTAGTATTCAAGCGTGCATAATGAAGTTTTACTTCAATAAAAAATACATCACCGTTCGCGTAACGCTATCAAAATCACACTTTTCGTAACGCACAGGTCATACATTCTCCACCTTACTCCCCAAGTCAAGCAAGCGTGTGTAATGAAATTTAACATCAAAAATTAAACAGTTCGGCGTCCTCCTCAACAAATTGACGTAATACAATTGTAAAAACAACGGTAAAAATTGTATTCCATAATGTATTCATTCTTTAATTTGGACTGTTTACACAGCGATTACATTGAATATATTCATTTGTGTCGTCACACACAAATACACACTCCATTGTATTTAAAATTACTACGTTTACACTAAATAACTATTACTATTGACTATTACATACAAAGGATCACAAAAACAATATACAGTATATATTATTTCAAATTAATAAATAATCTTGACGTCAAAATTAAAGATATTATTTTAAGATAAAAAAAGGTTAAAAGAATTACATTTTAAAGGTCAACTGAGAACAAATTGTTCTTGGAAGTTAATATTTTTATTTATACTGCAATTATGTTATAGCACTTATCTATGTATATATATATGCGTATACGATAAGAACAACAAAATGCACAGTAGAATATTTTTCATTATAAATACCACCTGAATTTAATGTTCTATTTTAACGATTAAAGAATTTTAAAAATGGCAATTGTAATAAAACTATATTTGTATAATAATTCAGAGATGAAAACCGAAGTACATCGAAGTTGTTCGACCGGTCCGTCTGTCCTATAACAACCTGTGATTAATATATATATATTAGTTTTAATCACTTATCCAAGGGAGGAGGTCAAAGTCGATCGAGTTCGTCGAATTCTGAATTCTGAATTTCATATTGCGTTCACTGAAAACTTTATTAATTCCAACAATTTGAAAATACTTTACTTATTAAATATATTTTGAGCGATTCATTCAAAATCTTTTTCTTTAGATTACACTTTATGAAATCAGGATTTAAATAAAACAAATATTTTCCAAGTTGTTAGTTTTTTAGTACGTTATTAATAGTACTGTTTCGATTCGTAGGTCTCGTAAGCGCGGCCCCAGCGGCTCCTGCGAGCCGGGCTGCGGCGAGAGGGATGACCAGATGAACGAGTGCAATGCCGCCCTCGTGCTGATGTCGCTGAGCTGCTCCCCCAACTCTCCTCGGCCCAGTGAGTGACCCTTCCGACTTCCGACCACTACTACACCAGCTATTTTATATTATCGTTTCTTCACAATATTGCGTATTATAATTTAGTATTGTATATTATATAAGATAGATAATGGTATATCGCCGGGCGCGTTACGCTGAGCGATGGTTCCATGTTGTGTAACGGCTACACCTGCATGCAGTAATGTAACATATTGTTAGTTTTCGACTTTCATATCTTAACATATAATATTATGTTATTCATACTATATCTTCTCCTGCGCGCGTCTCACTCTGAACTAAAATAAGTACAGAATCTAATTAGTTAAAATATCTTTATTGAGCTGTTTAAATAATAGTTATTTTATACATCTTTTGTTCTATATAATAATGTTGTAGAGGAAAAATTATGTTTTTTTTTGTTTGTAATGGATAATCTCAAAAACTACCAGACTGATTGTAAAAAATCTTTCACCAACAGAGAGGTACATTGTCTGCGGGTGATGTATGCTATGTATGTACCGCGGGCGAATCTGGGGCGGGGTGGTAGTGATATTGTAATATGTATCATTTAGTTTTAGTATAAAATGTACAAAATGTTGATAACGTCTAGACTAAAGTCTAGACATTGTCTAGACAGGTATTCGGTATAACTCCGCCAGTGTTATGAGCTCCGACCAAATGCGATCTAGTTATTCGGGAGGATATTCGGCTGTCCCTTATTAGCCAGACTTTTCAGACACGTCGATCCCTGTAAGCGTACTCCATCATTTGCATAATAAACGTATATTAAAGTAAATGAAAGTATAAGAGTATACAACATTAGTTCTTAGTACTTAACACGCACGTTACATGCGAACTAATCAACAGTAACAACACTAAAATCATCCAATTCCAATACCAGCCACTCCTTACTCTTATAACAGTCGACTCCTCTTCAAGCTCCGGCAAGCGAGTAGCTGTTCTTACGAGTGAAAGTGCCTACAGTAGTTCCGTTTCATAATTTATTACTGTATAATTTAGTTTGTACGCACTTGTAACATTCAAATTACAGGGTTCATTATTTTATTTCATACAGATTATATAACGAATAGCCTTACTTACTTTATTATTAAAGAATAATATGTAAAAGTAAAAACTAATAAATAGAAGTAAAGTAAATAAGTTTAGTTTATATATATATTATAATATAGTCTAGTCGATAGAATGTAGATTTTATGGATTGTGTTGAAACAGGTGCTTGGGGAGGACGTTCTTCAGTGTCTCCGGGGGCGAGCAGCAGTTCGGGGTCGTCATGGCGCTCCGGCACACCCTCACCCCCGCCCGTCTCTTCGTCCTTCAGCGACGAAGGGATTGCCATGGATTACGAAGATCTCCACCCGCGTAAAAAGAGAGTGAGTGTCTTCGAATATTTTAATACATTCATAACGACACATTCCAGAGGTTTAATCTATCAAAACAACTATAACTATAGTGAGAACTACCTACACATATAACAAATCGGTAACTGATCGCTGGCTATACATAGGAGATGGTATAATATCTGTTTGTCTGTGCGTCTGTGCGTGCTAATCTCTGGAACGACTTATCGGTTTATCTAATTTAAATGTTTTCACGGATACAGTAACGACTTTCACTTAAAATTTGGTGTACAGCCTTTGTTTTACGTTCGATTAAAATATTGTAAAGAAACTGTTTTACAGAAAACTCAACCTGCCATAAAAAACAACCGCGCGAACGGAGTCGGGGGCACAGTTAGTCTCAATTACTAATATGATGTATTATGAAATGAATACCATTAAAAATGCCTTTAAAGCTACAATGACTGAGACTAAAGAGGCGGTCCATCTGAACGGTCCACGTCGATCGCGCCCATCCACCGCGCTGCAATCAGACCGTGACAGACCATGCTCGCTTTCATATCACCACAACGTGAAACACACGCCTAACTCAACTAAGTTATATATTTTATCTGCAAATCTGAAACGTCATGTTTGTACAACAAATTACCACGGTGCTTCTTTTCCCAAACAATCTTTACCAATAATTGCCGAAGGCGACACGAAGGGAATATCTGATTTACATCGTACAATTGGAAGATCTTTTTATGTTATTGTTTTCATATTATAAGCGGGATTCGATAATGTTATGGCAGCGGTAAAGTACACATCACTTTCACCCGCGACACCTGCTCGCACGGACCGCTCACCGTACATCGTGTCGAAGCAATTCCTTGCTGTTGCAATCTCTATTCTGTATATTCTATAATGTACACGAAAACAAAACAGGCACTTATGTAATTGCAAGTAGAACATAAACAATTTTAACAGAAAGTAAATCCGATAAGTATCTAATAGAGACCACTTACTTTTATTTAAAAAAAAAAACGCTTGCTAGATCAATTTGAGATCAAATATTCGCTCGTTCGTGTTAATATTTACGTCAGCTCGACGCGTGTCATTAAATGCAATATTATATTATTAATGCCAGTACGTGGTTCAGGCCGTCCAATGTCAAGGGACATCGCGGTCGCAAGGTACATTATGTAATGCCGTTGTGAACTTGTCATAAATACATTTACGACTTCCCGACAGACTATTTATTATCCGACATCTGCATTGTAACTGTTATATTTCTATTTAATATATAATTGCTACAATTTATATTAATTTCTTAAACGACCTAAATTCGATCCATAAAAAACTGTCCTTGAAATTGGGATTGTGAAATATTACAACTGTTAAATAATGAACTCGTTGTTAAATACAAATAAAAGTAGGCCACGTATCAAGTTACATAACACGCTGTGGAAATAACGTTTAGACAATCAAAACTATTCAGCTAGTTGAACCTCCGTACACATGGAACGTATATATATATCTATATCTATATATATACACGTGTCTAAAAGATCTACAAATTCCATTGCATCTATGCATTTCGTTCTCAGTATTACGTAACACGCTGACGCACTAAAGGCTTAGACAAAGAACATTTATGGGTTCAACTGCATTATATTATAACCACTAACTAAACTACATATTATGATCAATTTTTATTTTCATACATGTGTCATAGGTCTAATAACAATACCATTCATACCTACGTTATTTTGTAGAATCGGTGAGTGCGTATCTCGCCCGTGTAAGATGTGTAGATGTTTCAGTCCCACGGTCGCTCCAACCTTGTAGTGACGGCCAAGAGTCGTGGGTGGAGCGGAGACGAAATGTTTTTCACCTACTACTCTTACGTAATAAGTATTTACACTGTAATAGTGCCTAAAATAAAAATTTTACTACTACTTCTTACGACAAGACAGACATGTATCTACTAAACTGTAGACAAACGGTATTATAGAATCTTATACTTAATGATATTAAAAAAATGTCAAAATTTAACTTATGAATAATTTGATCAATCATTAGAGTAGAACGTGAATTTCATAAACATGAGTACGTCACACGAGTGCACGATCGAAGAGTGCATTGCCGAAGATCGATACGCGAAGTCATACGCAGATGGCGAGCAGTGAGCACCGCTTGCGGACTATTATAGCAACAATAGCTTGCCCCAGACTCGATGTCGCCAGTGGAATTATCACATGAGCACACTTGGCAACCGCTCCGATTACCAATCGCTGGCGGAAAGCGTTACGCCTTACTACATCGAGTGCTGCCTACCTTATTTAAATCCACTTCGTATCTCAATAATTCTATTGACGAGGTGGATAATATCGAGAACAGTGGCACCCAATATGGTTGATGTAACTCGAGAAGACCTTTGCAAATGACTAGCGATGATTATCTCTCGGCATTAGTGTAATCTTTCTCCGTCAGCACACGGATTATCGTTCTCAGGGTCGGCAACCTCCCGTCCGATACCGACACATGTGAGCGGAACCAGTTCCCGTGCATCACCGTGCATCACTGTGCCCACCCACCTTTTTTTTGCTCAAAAAATTGCGTCACCAATGACTCGGCTTCAACTCGATCCCATAATTATATGACAATACAATTAAATTATGTCATTAGTATTACTATTACGTATTATTAAAACATAAAATATTATATATTATTATATATTCGTGACATAGCAACAAGTATATTATGAATAGATGCAAAATCTGTTGTTAACGAGTGTAGGAGTGACGCCAGCTGGCAGACCTTGGGTAAGGACGCGGCTATTATAGCAAAACAAGGCCTTGTAAGTTTTCTGCATGCAATATAGATGTACAATATACATTTATATATTCATTATTTCATCTAGTTGTCTGATGATTTGGTTAAAATATAAGTATTTTGACAACACTTTCGATAAAGGTTTTTAATTTCATTGATTTGGTTTCAATAAGTATTAGTTTGATTCGCCTACTGATAGGAAGGAGAATTTTCTTTTATTAAACCCACTTTTTACTTGCACTTTAAGCATGACATAAATAAATAATGAAATATATTATAAAGTGTCCGTGTCCAAAGTGATGTCATGCAGTAGTTACACTAAAGTTGATGGTGCTGCAATCGCTAGGTATGTCAACTGTCACTGTCACTGTCATCAATATGTGTAGATAGGTCCGCCCCTGCCCTGGTAATTGTCACCTCACAGACGAGTTACATAATCCGTGTAACACATATCTTTATTTAAATATATTAAAATATATTCGTAGTTTTAGATCAAAATGACATTAAAAAACCGGCAAAGCATAATTATATTACGCGCAATTAAAACGATTATGACCTTAACTTTTAAAATAATATTATCATAAACGTAGTCACCTTGTAAAGATTATAAGGAAATATCGCTTATAGGAAATGTGGATAAGGAAATTTCGAGATAGATATGCAACGAAGAAAGCACGAACACAGTAGAACGGCACGTGCGGCCTCGCTATATAATAATAACTTTCTTTAATGATAAATGATATTAAGTAAACGGTAATTAGAGATAAGATTTTCCAGGCCGTTATCTGAAGGTCACGCGTCAGTCGTCCGTGCAATTTGGTAACCCCAGTAACCTTAGTCTAACAATGGAACATTTGGCGGCGACTCGCTCGAACACGGAAACTATCGACGATACACTCGGAGGTCGTCACTCAGTACTGGAGCCTCCACGTTTGGTTGGAGCAAAACACGGTCAACTCTTATTTTGCGTCATTGTATTTGTATTCAATCAAAAATGGTATTTAACAATTTTGCAGATAAGAGCTAAATTTTAATGTTAAATATGTCTCTCGAGATTACAGACATGTTATTTCCTTATTAGTGTAGTGTGATATATATAACTTGAATATTTTAAATAATTCACGTTTATTTGTTTAACACGCTTCGATCAAGTTTTATGACGATGGCGTTTATTTATTTATAGTTGAATATGTATTAGTACTTACCTTATCCATAGAATCATTTAGTGATACTCTTTGGTGGATAAATCATGAACGAATATGACGAATTTCTCCTTAAAATCAGTGTTTGGTGGCAAAGTCTAAAGTGTAATTTTAAATGCCGTACCTAACCACGTTTGACTAGGTAAGGAAATACGTAGGTATATGACGGCGGCGAGTCGTCGACGTTCGTGATTGGCAGAAGGTCACCACTATCGCAATACACTGATAAAATAAACCAATTTCTTATCTGGAAAGACAACGAATAACTTCCTCATTTATTCAGGGCCATTGTTAAGACACGATTATTAAAAAATTATATCAAATGTCGTTAATATTATCCATTATCTTAGAGCAATGTTTATTTGAAATACCTTAAACTTTGATCCAAACCATTTTGATAAAGTAAGTTTAATATCCGTGTCGTATAATAACAGCAAATCCAAATATATTAATCTCGGTTAATCCCATTCCCATCTCACTGGGTTTTATAAATGTAATTAAAACAACTTATCATTAATCAATAAAAACACTCTTTCGTAATTTTCATTATTGATACGATTATTCCGTAATACAATAAGTAATCTTTCGCTATACCTTCTACCTACATATCTAAATTGATAAATAATAAAGATAAGGCATTGGTGGCGGATTCCAAGGGCGCCGGCTGTCGCGAGGAAGACTCACGTGAACTGAGAAGCGTGATGCCGCACGCGCCGCCGCCGTGACTACGCTCTGCAAACACTCACAATATGTTTAGTCTCTCAAAACCTTGGGAAATTTGTTTATTTAGACTGTTTTAATCGGAACTTAATACATACAACCTTTTAATAACCTTACTTCCAGCTGTTTTTCCGTCATCTGTCATCTGACAGTTTATTTTTTCATACATCTGTCATCGGCCGTCACCGCGTATACAAATTTCTATACTTCACGGTCATTGCATAAAATAGTGATGTAACAGTATCTATTGTTTTACCGATTCTCTTCAAACAATCGACACCGAAGCGGATATTGTCGTGCGCAATTAATCTCGTCATAAACATTTTAAAACAGATTTCGTTAACCAAAAACAACCGTTACGGAGCGTTGCAAAAAAATAGTTTTTATTAAAGCGAGTCTCGTTCTGAAGGCTCGTGTAAGATTGCGTCGTCTCGTTGCCGGCGTATTTCAACACGGACGAATGAAGCGCGGCCTTCGCGGTCTATATTTGAACGCGGAAGACGCGCGGTGCTGGCAGCTCGCAGATCGCTCGCCGCTCCGTGAACGGTTAGGACTGGTCGCACCTCTCGGCACCCTCCTCGTTTTGCGCGAATGGGCACCCCGATTCCAACTACCTGTTTGTGTTAACGTCCCCTGATCTGTGACATCTATGAGATAATAGTATTTATATTAATATATATTACAGAATTATATTATTATTTTCGTATGTGACACTTTCTTTAGTTAGTAAAATTTTGAAGAAATAAACTGGCGTATTAAGCTACGCTTATTTTATCTATATTTTCTGTTGCCGCATGTAAGTTATTGGAATATGCGATGTATATTAAATATTAATACCTTATTGTAACTTATTCTGTACAGCGGGTTTAAATTGTTAATGTCGGGACGAGTCGTCGGCATAAATTAAATACCGTTAATGGCCCTTAACCTATGCTTGAACAGTGGCTCTACTTCCTATCTATACTTAGTTCAATATTGTACAATATAATGTATAATGAAAAGGTAAGGTCGTATGTATATTGTTTTGGTGATATGTTTATAGTTAGAGGCCATAAGTGTGGCTTGTATGTACTTGATATGTTATTATTATTAATTTGAATTTAAACTAACATATATGCAATGTTTGAACGCCCCAATATAATATCAAAGTAGGTCGGAATTGTAGGTCACACTCGATACGATTGATAACATCAAAATTGGTAGTATATTAACAGTTACTCTGACGATTATAATATTAATATTGTTTTTAGTATATAGATGACAGACCGGACCTTGCTTTAGTGACCAGAGCAGCTCATTTTGTAGTTATCGAAGGTATTAGAGACTAGAGCTGTGGTATTGTTCACGTAGTGTGGGATCGCGTTGTGCAATCACGAAAATAGGTTACGTCCATACGCCCGACCTAGTTACAGCTATTAGGAATTCGAATCCTTTGTGTTGGTGCTTCAAAGCGTGATATTTAAATAAGGTCACCTATTTGAATAAATTATGCGTGTTAAACGTAATCGTAGCGATGTAAAGTTAATAAAACGTTTCGACAAAAAAAAGAAAACAAGGTATTTTTCAACTTCATATTCGTAGGTCGACGGCGTCGCCGAGCGCCATGTTCCGCGCGAACTTCAGTTTTGTTGTCGTTCTGTCTCGCTCTCTCTCGCTCCGCGGGTCATCGGCCGCGGACCGCGACTCCCTCGTTCTAATAACCCCGTACATATCGGTGGCTCGATATATTATCACTTTTGTGTTATAATGGGCGCATAACTTGTAAAAATGTAATATATACGAGGTGTAATGACGCGGCGGCGGTGAGGTCACGCACCCTGTCCCGATGACCTTGGCGCGGTCGAAAACACCGTCCTACAAGGCGTTGACCAGAGATCGACGGCCGACCGAAACCAATCTTTCTTTTTATCGTTTTGTTCACATGATCAATGATCACATTAGGCAATTATTTATACTTCTGCGAGCAATTAATGAGAGCGAAGGAGTCGTTTGGCTCGCGTGCCTCACGACATTCAAGGTAATTAAATAATTAATTCCCGGTTTTGTTGACAGTCCTTAAACGGAGCGTATTACGTTTAACATATATTAAAAAAGCACCTAAACATTGATTGAAGTGCACGTCCCGGGGCGAAGCGGTCGGTCTAATGCTGCTCCTTCCGTTACAGTGTTTGAATGGAAAGAGCGGAATGAGATCGATAGTTATAATGTAATATCAGATGGGTTGAGTGAATACGTTTTTTAACCGACACCCGCGGGTCATTGACACCGATCGCGGGGCAGCGCCCGTTCTTGACAGTTCAAATGTTTACACTTCACATCTCGAAGGATCACTCGCTGCATCAAATCATTCAGAATTAAATGTTTACTTCCACCCCATTACAATGACAAAACAATGCAAATTAACGTCTACTACATTACATCTATATCTAAATATATATCTACATACTGCCTACAACGATCCATAATAATACCTAATTGTTTCAAAAATGTAACTCAACGCATTTACATAATATTTGAACGATACAATGATGTCGTCGTTACAAATAAACGATAATTTATACGTTACTTATTGAAAAACAATATTTATATGTGTACATAAATTTAGCGAATATTAACTGAGGGAACAATGGTGGCGGGAGCTCGTGATGGTCGGTGACGAGTGGCCCTCCGGGGTCAAAGAACTTTCCATTTCACAAATAACGTAAACTCTACGACATAATCAGTACATTGTAGTGCGAAAACACCGCATTTAATGAAGTCGAGGACGTGCCAAATATCAATCTGTAAAATGTATTATAATTTCGCATCAATCCCGATAGTTATCTGAGAGTATTTTAAGTACACCTTTAATTCAAGATAATTGTGTATAGCGGGGATGTCTGTGCGTTTGTAGAAAAAGTGAAATTGTAACAAGTCAGAACCAGTCGGGGTCGGTGACCAGAGAGGCGTCTCGATCCACCGGTGGCGTCGCCGGCCCTCGTGAGGCTGATTCATCTCCACTCACTCCTCACCTCTCCCGGCGATGCCAGATCCCTGACTCATTATGCACTCTTTGTTAATAGTTTATTTAACAATGACCCGAAATACTTTTTTCGTATCAATTCTTGCTCGTGTTCCCGACCGTAGCCCTAACGGTTCACGTTCCGTAATAATCAATAAATATAACGTATAAAAGTCAGCGTTGTCCAATCTTGCTATAATATTACATTTATTTTATGATAGAGTGGGTTTGAAAACATCTTTTGTTATTATATTATTTCTATCTTAATTTTGCCGAACGTCGCCATTTGTTTTATCATATCTAAACAAAACATTTCAACACAAACATGAAAACAAAAAACTAATGTGCCCCTATATATACAATCAAAATAACATTACAAGAATCGTACTTCTCAGAACAGAATGAGGCAACGAACGCGTAGAGTTTCTTGCCTTGGGCATATTTGATGTCAGTACCGGCTTTGAAAGAGTGAGGGCGAACCGAGGTGCAGGTGCGTACAGGAGTCCGGTGCATCTCTATATGTTACGAACGTTTAAAACAATTACCTAGCACTATTTTAAAAGATAAGATAAGATTTTAAAAGAAAAAAAAATACGCATTTTTTATCAATTAATTAAATCACATAGTTTATTATGTGTCTGATTTTATAGTATATTGTGAAAAGGTCACTGATTATGAAAACAACCATAAATAAAGTGAATAGCACGGGGTGGCTATGCAGGGTTCAGTGACCCCGCCCCGGCATGGGGTGCAGTCGATAGTCAATGTTTACTGACGGGTACATACGTCTTTGCTTCGATACCTCCAAGACTCCTTATATAAAAACCAATATAAGTTAAGCCGAGTAAATGTTTGTCAAACACAATGCCCGGTAACAGCCATTAAAGATATTTCATTCATATGTTTACTTCGGAAACGTCTCTATTAGTTTTATTTTAAACAACGGCTATTTTGTTTGTAAACGTTGAGTATTTTAGAAGCCTTCGTTTGTTCGGAGCTTGTTTTGAAACTCGCGAGACTGGGCCACGTGACACGTGATACGTGATACGTGACCAAACTTCTTTTGACTATTTCGTCATTATTACGCTGCAATGCACTGTTGTAATATAAAATTAAAGTTACGGACGTTAATAGATAAACAAATTAAAGCTTCATTTTATCATGAATATTAACTGATTGTTAGGTGTTCTGACAATAAACAAGAAATAAAAAGGTTATCCGTGTTCATTGTTACAACAAGCCTCATATTATACTTTGTAATAGTTGCATGTTGACTATTAGTGGACTTCCGCAGTTGGCTGAGAGATGTTGCATAATTAACTTTTATAAGCTAGGTGTCATTGTAGATGGCGGGCACGGCGGCACACAAAGACCACAAGCGGGCACGGTCCGTCACGCCATGCACTATTCAACGCATCTAAGATAGAACCGTCTTCCTCGTTCTTTATACGATTAGAGCGGGATGGCACCAAAACAAGCTATCTTGTCGCGTTGCGTTGAAGTATATGGAGAAAGAAGGTCACTCTAGCGAAATAGACTTATGCGTATTGTCGAGCTAAAAAGAGATGCAATGAAAACAAATCAATAAGTCATCTCGTTTCGCCGAAGAAAGAGACGGAGCAATAACAAACTACCATTAAATGCCGGATCGCGTTACACGCAGCTATAAACGAATGTAAGCCTTGTTGTATATCCGTATGATACTAATTTGGATAACTGGATGTTGTTTATCTGTGTTCTAGAACGCAATAGTTTTCTGTTCATGGAAGATCCCGTTGTTAACTCTCAGCGTATAACAATATATGACGCAACATCACGAAAATAACCAAACGCCGTTATTGTTTGAACGTGTTTTATTTAGAAATATAAAAAGCCGCTACTACATTTAAATGATGCGGACAAAGTGTTTTAAACAGATAATCTTAATAATTAGGGTCAAAGGTTTGTTGATCTGTGGCAATCTTGCACTATGCAATACCTCTATTGCTTCCCGGTTGACACGTGCACGATTTGCCGCCATTTCATAAATAACTATGACTAACTCAAAATTATATGGTGTATGAAAACAAACCAAAAATAAATCTACCGATATATATATTTACAAAGGCGATTTAACCTGTTTAAAGCGATATAAAAGGTTTGGCCGGGCCATCTCGTGCTTGTATCTCGGCCAACAGATAAATGCACTATATTGTAGCGTCATAAACATAATATAACTGCAGGCGGACAGTGAACACATCGAAGAGATCCGGCACGTGTAAGCGTGTGTACAGCACACTAGTGTTCAGCTCGGGGATTGCCATTATGAGATAAAAGTATTTATACGTGCATGACTGCAGTGAACAGTCAGTGAAGTAGATTGAAGACTTTTAACATTAGTTAATATAATAATCTTAAAGAGTCGTTACATTAAAACGAAAAGTTTAGAATTTTTAACGTTTGCTTACTATTAAGCAAACGTGCATCTATATGCATCTATATGCAATATAACATTTTTTTGAGAGTAAACAAGGTTATCGTAAAATAATAAACTGTATTGGCGGACCTAGTTTCCTCCCTGTTTATCGAGGGTCTAAACTAGGTCAGTGGTGCAGCGAGGGACGCCCTCGGCGCCCCCTCTCTATTTGTGGGGGAAGGGTGGACCATTCAGTATTTGTCCGCAGCTAAATTTACGTCATCAAATTCCAAATTTTGTTAATAAAAAATATCAAAGGAATAAATTGTTATATTGTTACATGATATCAACAGTTAGAATTTACAAAAGCATATTTCCGATATGTACCTATATTTCGATGTGGTTTTTATCTTTTTGAAGCACTCGCAAGACCTTTTGTAAAGGGCAAGCTTTAATTTATTTGACATTTAAATTTATAGTGCATTTAAGTAAATAAACATTACTTTTTATTTACAACAAAATAATAAAGAAAAAATATGCGTTTTATCTGTGACCAACCTTATTTAGCATAGCAACAAAGAGTCTAAGGTTCTCGTCCTCGACGCCCAAACCCCAAACCGCAACGCGTACACCATTGGTTGTGTCGATTGTGGATCGTGATTCATGCGAGTACGTCGTCATTGTCACCAACTATGACTGTAATGGCACATTGCGACAGTTTCGTTACAACCTAAATAGTTTCAAACAGTCACCAAACTTTATACGGAAAACATGTAAGCAAAAGTACACGAAATCAATTATATTTCTACGTATTTATTATTGTTTGTGGTTACTTCTTGGTCTTGCAAATTTTAACAAGTAAAACAAAGGAATATCGCAACCTTCGCAGACCACCCTTGGCCGTGGTGTGACCTAGATGTAGCCCTCCCCCCCGCCTCACACAGCCGACCTGACCCAGATCTAAATGCACTCGATGTAGCCTCAGTTCCCTGGCGTGGAGCACCGCTGCCACTCCGCCCGCACCCCAATTTCGCGTCCCTGACACGGCGCTCGCCTGCGCAACCCACTTACAGATCACAGATAGTTTTTATATTTAAACAAGCTGTAATGTAAACTTATCACTGTATTTAACGTGCCATATAAACGAGGAAACTGGATTTCTGCAT
Organism: Melinaea marsaeus rileyi; assembly: GCA_918358865.1. Lineage (NCBI taxonomy): Eukaryota > Metazoa > Arthropoda > Insecta > Lepidoptera > Nymphalidae > Melinaea > Melinaea marsaeus. The sequence goes on along the minus strand of OU911090.1, from coordinate 25,001,887 downwards.
TACAACGAGCTTAATTCGACCGGTCGTAATGATCATAACAATGTGGCATTGAATCGAAGGTCAATTTAGAATCTTTGGCGGACTGGTTCAGTTCGATCGACGCTCTCACCTCGCGTGTCAATAAGTATTTTTATTGTACGGTGAGGTTGTTCTTACTGCACTGCCTTGTGCAAACAATGTTAACTAGTGTGCGAATACCGGGACATTGTTTCCGCTTCGAATTTAGATAACTATATCATAGGTGACATTATCCGTAGCGACAATTTATTCAATTTAAATGTCAATACTTAATAAGAATTACAAATATGTATTAATCTTGAATGCTTTTATAATGTATGATGTTCTTTATATTCTATTTATGCTCAGATTACACCTGTTTATTTATTTGATGAGTATAAATTAGGTAATTGATGATTGATAATGTGCCGGGTGTGGCAGTCCACCGCTGGGAATCCAGTGTTGGGAGTGAGGTGTGGCGACATCTTGAGGCCGCGGCCTAGAACATTTTCCGTACCGTACACTATATTGCAATTAAATCTTCCCGTAAAATCAACACAGCCTTGATCTATTTTATATTTTGAATGTATAGCACGGCCATTTTATAAGGTTCATTTAAACGTGCGACACCAGTGTAATAAATGATTTTGTTGTTTCAGATCAACAGCGTCGTGTTCGAGTGCACCTGGAGGGGCTGCGGGTACATCACGAATACGTGTCTGTCAATCGAGGCACACATCCGTCAATCGCACTTGGGGTGAGATATATATAATGTGTATGCACACTACACGTGTGTACAGTTTTATTTATAACATGAATTCCTGATACAGTGACAAACGTTAAACTTTATTCTCGACACCAATATGGATGCCGTGTTGCATGCGCCGGCGGCTGCCAATTCTAATTTGCATGAAATCGATAATCCACAGAGATTTCGTTTACGTCACCGCGATATATTGCTTTAATTTCATACCACGATAAAACGCTTACACGTAACCTGACATTAAAACGTTATTCACGAAATTACAATAAACATTTCATAATATATTTAATAAATATTCCACGCCTACTTCTCTGTTTAAACGCGAACAATTATTATATATGAAGGAGCACTATTCCGATACTAATCGATGTTTTGATGAATACGATGTATGCCTAAAAACACGATATTAATGAACAAGTCGCCGGCCCTTGTGACCCGGAAGCGTCGAGGCTTCGCGACAAGGCTGCCTCTACACGCCTAGCTCTGAGGCTCGTTACGCGCAAGGTCGCATCGCTCGCTCGCCTCTTACGTAACCGACGGCCGCTACTGTTTTAATATCGATATAATCTCTTAGTGCTATATTCTTGACCTCCATTTAATAAAACTCCTTCAATATTTTTTTATATTAACATAACGGATCAAATCCTAACAGTACTATCAATTCTAATTCTTATTTATGATCGTAAATTTGTGTATACGATTGAGGCGTCCGCTTTTTTCGATATTTATATTACATTTTTGGATGTTATCAGACCAAAGAAGGAAGGTGAAAGCGATCATGAAGAAGAGTTTTACTACACGGAGCGCGAGATGGCCGCGCCCGCGCCGCCGCCCACCCTCTCGCACCGCGACATGTGCAGGCCTCCGCACGAGGATCCCGATTACCAGCGACAACTCGTGGGATCCTACAGGTATGTATTGCGCACTTCAATAGTATGAATAGTATTATTTTAACATAATACCGTTGTACCAATTATGCTCAATCCAATTTCAGGCAGGGTCTTCTGTCCACCTTGCAAAATGGTTCAGCGAGACCGATAAGCATTCCCGTTACGCATTCCTGGTCCGGCTCACATTCACCGGTAAGTTCTAGCTACTGTCCAGGAGAATTGCCGATTGGAACATTAGTTAACTACGTGTCGAATTCACGATTCAGCGCAATCTCTGACTCTAGATCTCTTTACACCGGACCCACTTACAATTATGTATATGTATATCGTTATTTCAATCACGTAAAACCAACCAAAAATAATTTAACAGTATTTTCTTTTTTCATTTATGTAAATTACACGCAAGTTAGAGTTACATGTTTAACATTTCAGAAACATCTAAAGATCTCCGGAGTGAGCAGTTCCCCGGGCAGCCCCGGGCGCCGCCCTCGCTCCGACAATAAGAAGTGCCGCAAGGTGTACGGCATGGACCAGCGCGACCTGTGGTGCACTCAGTGCAAGTGGAAGAAGGCGTGCACACGCTTCGGCGACTAGCGCCTGCGCCGCTCACTCGCATCCGTGCGTGCTGTCATGAACGTTAACGCCGTGTCCCGGACCGGAGGGCGGCTCGGTGCTCCTCACCGGCGAGACTATTCCGTTTGCGGGGACGTGATGAATTAGGTTAATTGAGTTTTTATTTAATATAAAATTATACGGAGTAAATATATTATAAATATATTGAATAGATGTAAAGTTTAAGGGAGACATATTTTTTTTCTCTATGAATGGACTCGGTATTTTGACTGCAAAATGGACATTGCCCACGTATTTTTGTAACGCGGTAGATTTGCCTTTGCGCTCTCGGTCAGAGACTGTGAACTCTAGAATTAAGATGTTAGCTGTAAGGTCAGACTGACACGGTGCAGTGCAGTGTGAAAACAATTGTTATTAAAATACAAGTTACCTCGTACTTTTAACACAGCCGATGACTCAAGACTCACTGTGTGTTAGCTCACTCGCCGGACACCAGCCGTCAATGGAGTGGGTCGTAGGATGGCGGTCTGCGATGTAGGAATAGATGGAAGCCTTTATTACATATTACCATATAGCCTTCCTCTTCTAAATTATATTGCAATAATTATACCTTAATTGCGTAGACCAGAATCGGTCTATGCGAATATAGAGTCGAAACATATCTGAATAAAAATCATGAATCAAAATACAAAATCCTATAAAATATAGCATTCGAAGTATTATTTTTTGACATATCTATAGATAACACTCGTATCAATTTTCAAAGTAATTAAACAATGTAATGAATGTCGTGATAATAGTTAAAAGTAATAATTATAATAATTAAATAAAATTAAAAGCAATAACTCTATTGAGGGCTTCGTTGATGTTATAAATCGTATCAGCATGGAGTCAGTGAATTCCGTCCACGTCTTCAGAAGTGCTTTATCGAGTATCTACATATATTTTATAACAATTATTTCCACTCTGCTGCTGCGAGGCGCCGAACGCGCCCAACGCGCCGACGAGTCGACTCGGTGAGGTGGCGCGTCGGTCGCAACAAACTTCGGTGATATATATCACTTATTATATGTTTTGACTGAATTACTAGATAATAATGAATAAAAACATATAGTAATAAATCGGTTAGTACAGTAAGTTATCTCAGATTCGACTAAAAGACTACACAAATTTAGACTTAAAATTTTTATGAACATATCTGTATCGTATACATTGTTGGTCCCACGCGAACAAGGAGACAATACTCAGCGTCGGCTGACTCGAGGGCCCGACCCTGTACCTCTGTGGCAGGCCCGGCCGTGGCAACCATGGGTGTAAATTGGAAGCGAGGTTGCCCTTCATGAAATGTGACCTACGACCTGCGGAAAGCCGAACAAGCTCTTGTGATACCTTTGTGAATTTTAAATTAAATTTGACGGACGAGCAAGGGCAGTGTCCAAAGTTATTACGTTTACGTAAGTTTAAAATACGGAAGACACGAAGATGCCTAGAATGTAGATGTGACTAAAATCACAAATGAAATCTGTCGCACTCTACCGAGACCTCCGTTTAACATGGACGAATACAATGTGATAGATACGAAGGAGAAGTTGGAGACGGCGATTGCGAGCTGCAATATTATTTGATAAGTATTATTATAATATATTTGTAAATAGATAAATATATTGAGAATTATATTTAATATATACTATAACGGATTGAAAGCAATTTTCGGATATGTACATAAAATTATATTAGTGTATTTACTGTTAGTTGACGTCGCCGTGGTTTGGTTTTATTTTAAAAGTGATAGGTTATTATATGTATATACTATGTTAAAGATCAGCGCGGTATTTCAAAAATCAATATTTTTTTTATTTAATTCAATTTGATAGAATTAACCAAAAATATAAATAAACCGTCGTCAGATATTAAATTCGTCTGTGCCAATTTAAAACATATAAGTTCCGTGAATTGTATTTTAATTAATATTCTCTTTTATACTTCGTTATCCGTACAATGTTGGTGCTCGATCTTAAGAACACAACCATATAGCCACAAAATATTTGACTTAGTAAGTAGCAAACATATGCCTTCTAACAAGTGCAGTGCCGCAGCGCTCTTTGCCGCGCGGACAACACTGCCTATGCCTTTGGTTTCTAAGTAGAGGAACGATCACACTAGCACGACACTTCTTATTTCAACATATCTTGTATTAAACAAAAGTACCTGCGAATATTACCAAATACATATTTAAATTATATATTTCATTGCAATAATGGTTGTGATAATACTTCATTGTGTGGCATGAAACTCATTTGACTAAACGAAAATCCGCGCTCACAAAACCAAATGATCACTAGAATAAGGCAACAACAATACAGCTAGCGATTTGACAACTGCCATATTGTAAGGACCTAGGCGTTATGGGTTAGATATTAATAATATAGATTTAGTGATATTTTAAGTTGAAGTCATATTGTAGTATTTAATAATTTTAAGTACAACGTATATACTGTCTTGAGGTGATTTTACCGACGCGGCGTCGTGAAATGCAACGTTTAAATTCGGGAACACGGGATTCAAATGTACCATGTGCTTGTACGTGTTCCTGTATCACCAAACAGATGTGTTATTAATCGTATAATGAACGATTTTTATAACTCTTGGATGTCATTGTTCGGCTTCACTTATTCCAAATGTATATTCATTATAATTACACAAAAGAATTTTATAAATATTATAAATTTTATGCTCGATAATGTGTTATCGAATTGTTAAGAAATGTTTCTCTTCCCTTGTATTAAATTATTTACTTTTAAATACTTTTTATGTGCTTGCTTTTAAACAAAACCGAGTAATCCCTCGAGGTTACGTGAAATGTGTACTGACTGTTCAAGTCTGTGCAGTCTGTGCAGGCTGTGCGGACTGCGTCTGTGCATGCGTGCAGCAATTATCAAAGTATTGAAATCCCAACACCGACTGGTGCTCGGTAATCCAGCTCGGTTATATATTACACAGATCTCAATTTATATTGAAGCTATTAGATTTAAACGGAAGTAATATATTAGAGGTACTACTCGTATTTCTAAATGCTTTGATAAGAAATGTATAATTAGTTAAAGACAATTTTATTTTATTTTATTTAGGTGATTTGTATATAGTTTATATTAATTTATTTAGCCAAAATTTTGCTCAATAATGTATACACTCGACACCAAAGTCATAATAATAAATATCACATCAGTACAAAGAATGCATAATTGAGGCGTATAGCCTCTGGCCTCTGGCCTCTAGCCTCTAGCCTCTATCAATTTTATTAAACTTGCCGACGATATTGTCAAAAGACATTATTTTTGATATTTGAACATCACAGTGGCATTCAGACGTCCCCGCGCCCCCCCTCCCCGGAGCGGTCCGACTCGAGCCCTAGTCCCGTCTAAGTCTACGTGCTAACATTATAACATTCGCTTAACAGCATTAAGTGTTTTCATATAAAGAGTGTATTTATTTTAAGATAATATTTTACATGTGCTGATATGTTTATTTTTTAATATTGCATCCGTCTACACACATAGATATAGTAAGTTATAGATAATTTGTTGTTATTAGGACAAATACATGCCGATTTGTACTTAGTTACCGCTGGGTACGAGATGTATCTTATTTTATAATAATTTTACGAATCCTCCGCGAATGTCAGAAAAATACAACGGACGAACGGTCGGTGTAAGCGATATATAAATAATAGATCATAACTAAATTATTTTTTTAACTCAACTAAAGTTTCAAAGTCAATTAATCATCCCAATCTCCCGCGGGATGGCTCGTCTGATACTTAGCGTGTTACTTAACCACCGCCATTTACACCGACATGTAAATATGTAAATTTGGAAAAATATTGTTGGAATGTTAAGTTGGAGATGTATTTCCTGCCCAATTGGAAGTGTTCTTGTAGCGTCTAGTGCCTAATTAATGTATGTAACCGAATCTTTATTATTTGATCCACTATTACATAGCTATTATATACTATAGAATAATAATTAGAAAGTTGTATTGAGTTGTAAGGATGAAACGAAATTATTTTTAATATATATAATATAAGTTGACTATATTTTATGTACATTTATATTATTATTGCAATGGTTCATTGCACGCATGTTTTGTATTGTGATTATTTTATATTTAAACCAAACTTATTTCAATCTTCATCGGTATTAGACTCCAAGACTAGAATATCATTGTATGTGGGCAATTAAATTTACGAAAATATGTCTCCTGTTTGTTATAAGTAGATGTCACTAAGCACTGTAAAGCTTTTGAAGACGGATAGCGCCAGCGTCGTGAAAGTTGAAGTGATGACATATGTCTCACAAACAAACCAACAAACAGTTCGGCTCCAAATAACACCGAACGAAATACTGAAATGCGTAATGGTGTTCCATAATAGCCAATTAGTAATGAACTTTGATTTTATTTGAACATGAATGGATAGTTTTAATTTATATGTACAGCCTTCTTCAATGATCAAGTGTCAGCATTTAGATAACCAAGATCTATTGTAACTCGTATTAGTTTTTTATCTTGTATCTGGCGCGGGTCGCGCGTTTCACGGTTACCATTAGATTTAAGGATTTAAAATTATGATCAATTCAAGGGTATTGTTTGAAATGTTATATTCGGAATGATACATAGATATTTCCATGTTGTCAATATCACAGCAGTTTTCACCGACTCAAAGCTCAGTCACGATTAATAATATTTTTGTATATTGAAACATTATCACAAATACCATTTTCATTTAAACTCCAAGAACAATGAACGTACGGAAAGTTAAATCCGGATGGCGGTTGATCTACTGTGATATTAATAATTCTATTTATTAATCTTCTAGATTATTATTATTATTTATACCTTTACTGTTGATACGTGTTATATCAATGTTATTTTACTGAACCCATCCGGGTCCAGGTTGTGTTCCAAATTATTGATTTTTGAATTATAGGTACTATATTAAAATGTTTTTTTGTTAATATTTGATAATTAAATTGTTTATGATGTAATATTTCTTAAAACATTGTACGATTGTCGAGGAGCGCATCGCTCGTGCACTCACAGCTCTCTACTGACACGTGGCAAAGTGCAATTAATATTTGTATATGCAATAAAACCGAATAAACATAAAAACTGAAGTATCATAAAAGATACGCAATTTTGAAAAAAATTTTTCTTTAGTAAATTTAGTTTTATTTTATCTACTTCATAGACTACGTCTGCATTATTATACCTCATTTAATTTTAGATTGAATTATAAATTGAATATATATATTGCGATTATTGTTATTAAATATGCATTATTTCAGTTCTTAAGTAGATAATTACTTTTTAAACAATATTCTTTTACTATTTATGGTGTTCTCTTAATATTTCTCTGTACTACGGTCACTCTTGGCTTGTGACAATGATGTATAATAAGGAATGGAACAACTCTTGACTTTATATTTATTTGACCATGTTATTAATTGATATATATTTACAAATATAAACTTTAGATTACAACAATTGTTTTAATGACTCTCATCGTTTAAAGTTTCGTCCTCCTTCCTGGACGCTCCCTTTAGCAAATTATTATTTAATATAAAGTATTGTTTCGCATTTAATTCAATGATTATTTACACAAATCTCAAAATTGTGTCTGATAAAATAATTTCGTCTGTTTGTTTATTCGCTCAACATACAAAAATTCTAAATCGATTTTTGTTAAATATCGTATTATTTATTATAGTTTATTTTTTCGATCAACTTTAGCGATTCTTCTAACTTGAAAAAACTTTTTAATTTAACAGTTAATAAAAATTAATAACTTAAAAAGTATATAAGAGTATGGATAAGGGTCAAGTGATTTCTAAATGTTCTCCAGTAAAGGGATGTAGATGTCTGATGATTAATACAGATGTGTGCGTCAAGCAACTGCTATTACGTCAAAAATACACAAGAGGTATGTGTTATTGTACCCTTGATTTGTACTCGCAATTGTTGTGTGCTAGCAAAAACAAATTTGCGGCGACGTCGTGAAAGTATACGTATTCATACACAGGAGTGCCACCATGATTTTAAAACGATAGAGTAGACAGAGGTGAAGAGGCGACCTAGTCTCTATATTTTGGTTATAAGTATTGAAACAGTGAAAGTGGGTCATTAACATATTTTATTGTGAATTTACAGTTTTGAAAAAAAAAGTTAAATTTATGATCTGCGTGTGTTTTATTACATAAAGACCTATAGACGAGAGCGAAAAGTAATAACGTAATTCTAACCACCTTTACTCACGAAATCAGTTACAAAAACGCATCGGAATGTTTGTACACTTGTGTAAGAGGTGCAACCGACAACTTAATTTGAAAACAGAATATTTGATTATAATATTATACATTAGAATTTGATCATTACGCGCGCTAATGCTAAAATGTCAGTATTGAAATTGAAACGAAACAATATGTAAATGTAACATTATTTATTGCAATATTATTATTCCAAGCGGGGTAATTAAAAGCAGAAAAATAATATCGTATTTGTGTAATAAGTACCTACACAGTCACGGCTCACTGACAGATGATATATGGATTATAGAATTTCTCTTTGCAATTTTGTTATGTGATCGATTAAAAAACAAAGATCAACGACTAGATAGGTGAGTGACCACCCATGCACGTATGTCTACGAAATTTATGGGATTTGCAATTGCGTTATCACCCATGAGAAACAAGGAGGGAATGGGAGATAGGAAGTTAAAGAGGGTGGAGGCGTCAATTAATGATAGACGAGCGCAAGTACAGCCATCGTGTAAAATCCACTTTCGCACTCTCAGCCAAACCCAGAAACCCGCAGTACGCCTCGTCTATGCCATTCGTTTCTGATGTTTTGGAGATGTTTTATTATTTATAATGGAAATGATATGACTTTATGTGTTTTATAAAATATTAGTTTTTATTTATTTACTCTGATCTGAGGAACTGATAAAGAAGTTATAGTACCTACCTAGTACCTTTGCAAGTAGTGATATTACGATAAATTGGGAGAGTGGAAACATTCCACAAGACCCTAAACAGATGGAGCCTCCGTCCTGGAGAAACCAGAGGATCACGATAAATAGTTTTTATATTATTTAAAAATAGTTTTAAAATCTATTTACCAACGAGAATATATAAGTACACTTATAAATGAATGAATTTACAAATCTCGGTTGTAGAAAGCATCTGAAACAGTCAGACAGTTCATAAATTTCTCGCCACTTTTAAATTCCACTACGAAAATTGGACTAAAATAATTGATACTAACACTAGCAAAAAAGCCCGAAAAATAAATAAAAATTAAACTTTGGTTTTGGGGACATTGTTTTTATGTGTAATAATAGAATTATATTTATTATATACGACATTCAGAAACTTTACAAGCATGTATTAGGGCTATAACACCATTGCCCCTTTGCCAGATGGAGCTGTAGTACTCATTGCTTCTGTACTGATTACTGCAGTACGCTAGCTAGTCTGAAGCCTACAGGTAATTGAACGTCATGGTGATGATCGTAGTAAAAGCACGTTGACCGCTTATTGTTTATACCTTTAATTTATCTATCTTTATGAGCCATAACCTTATATTATTTTTAGCGCCGCATTTGACTCCAAAAATAGCGAGTTAATGGTCCACGAATCACATACTAACACCCTTTTCACTATGCGACGTCAGTACACTAGTTAAACTAGCGCTTGTAAGTTAGATAATGAAATAGTCGATAGATATAGTATAGACAACTCTATGAGCTAAACTCCCTATGAAACGTCAATGTCGATAAATGTCAACTTCAAACTAGTAAAAAAACAAAATTTCCAGATGACTAAAATCAATGACAAGAAGTTATGACTTCATATTGCTAATTATAATCGAATCAATAATTTGTCTTTATTATACCCGTACTCACAGTTATTTATACTGAAATCTAACTATTTGTTTCCTGATCTAACATGGGTGCTGTTCTTGGGCTTTGTTCAGCTGCACAGGTAAGAGAAATAAAATTATATATTGTTTGTTTTAATTTAATAGAATAATATATTTTTATACCTTGATTGTTTACCTCTTAGAGGAAAACTTACGCTCTTATCTTATTGTATCAGATCTAAACTGTAAACATGTACCTTTCTTTGTTCATTTTATTTTCTTCGTCGTATGCGTCAAATTTAACAGGATAATCAATTTAATTGTAATGACCTTAATATATTTGTAATAAGTTGCAAGTACGAAGTATTTATGGATATCTATAATAATAATCAATATTACAATATCATGTACCACTATTAAACAATGCTTTATTTTGTGGGTAAAAATAATTATTTGGGTAAATTTGTATGTTTTTAATTCCCTAAAAATATTATTCTAATATTTCATTTATGTAATAAAAATTATTTTAGATAAAGAAATATTAAAAAGAATATCATTTATAAATTCCACAAGATAATCACTTTAAACTGAATACACAGCTGGCCTGCTGCTGTGGCAGTGCGGCCTGCTCTCTGTGCTGCTCGGCATGTCCCTCCTGTGCCAACTCCACCTCAACACGTCTGATGTACACTGTCATGCTGCTACTTGTAATGGTTGTAGCTTGCATAACTCTCGCTCCAGGATTACATGATCAGATGAAAAAGGTACATACATTTTTATCATTAACTCCACATTGTAACACTATTGTAAAAAATCACTTGACTATGTTTAAGATTTTAGTATTGTACATTAATAAAATGTAAATATGTATTTCAGGTTCCATTTTGTGAAAATTCAACAGCTATGATACCAGGTTCCTTTAAGGTGGATTGTGATAATGCTGTTGGTTACTTGGCTGTTTACAGGTAAAATATATCTAAGTATACAACAGGATAGGAGTCTAAAGGCAGTCAATTGTGAAAAGTTTTAATTCTTTTGTGTATTTACAGAATCTGCTTTGCAACATGTCTCTTCTTTGTTCTCATGGCGTTGATCACAATTGGTGTGAAATCTTCAAAAGACCCCAGAGCTGGTATTCAAAATGGGTAAATTTTCTTTTTATTCTATTCCTTTTTTTTAATTTAGAAATACTACTGAATACCGAGGAATTCTAGTAGGGGTAAATATGGCAATAGAGAAAATTACTATGAATTTGCAAGATCCCAAAACATACCAATACACAAGTGAAAAAGTTTACAGATAAATGGATTAAAGTAAAGAGAATAAATTAATTACAAGATTTGGCCCCAACTTACACTGATCACTAACTGACTGACTAATTATGACAAGAAAAACTTAACGGCATTATATAAAAAAAATATGTTTTTAATAATGACTACTTCTTACAGGTTCTGGGGAATTAAATACTTACTTGTTATTGGGGGAATAATTGGTGCTTTCTTCATACCGGAGGGATCTTTTGCATCAACATGGATGGTGTTCGGTATGATAGGTGGCTTCTGCTTCATTGTTATTCAGCTCATATTGATCATCGACTTTGCCCACTCGTGGGCAGAAAAATGGGTTTGTAAGTATTATTTGTGAGTGATTAGTATCTGAAAAAGTCGCCCACGTCACCTAAATAAAAACTTGTTTACTTTTACAGCAAATTATGAAGAAACTCAGTCTCGGGGCTGGTACTCGGCACTACTGTTGGCTATGTTGACATGTTATGCGCTCACATTAACGGGCATTGTTCTGCTCTACGTCTTCTATACGAAGGTAATAAATTATATTTAATGTTCCATGCTAATTGAGAATATTTTTGTTGTTTTTAAATGATTTTTTGTTAACATTTTAGTCGGATGGATGCGACCTCTCAAAGTTCATAATCTCCTTCAACTTGATACTGGTGGTGATAGCCAGTGCAATCTCAATCCTGCCGTCGGTGCAGGAGTACCAGCCGAGGTCTGGATTGCTGCAGTCCGCAGTGGTGTCTCTGTACGTCATGTACCTGACTTGGTCCGCTCTGTCCAACTCCGCCGCCCCTTGCAACGCCAGCATTACCGATGGCAACCAGGTGAGTTACAATACGCAATGAGTCTGATTTTTACATTCAACAATTATGAGGAGTACTTTCTGATAAATATTTATGTATTCAATAATATGTAATGACATAAAATACTTGAAATACCACATACTTAGTGGCTCAAATTTGACTTTTCACATTAAATATTTATAACATTTTAACATTATATGTAAAGATATTAATATCAGTAGTTTTTTTATGTATTATGTACTATGTGTTATATTGTATTTGTATTCGCACTATATATTTAATATACATTATTTATTACTATTACAAATGCATAACCAGGAGTCAAAAGAGGATATCTATTGGGTATGTATGCCATATACATGAAATTTCCACAAACATCATAATATATACATTTACAAATACACATATATGTAGTATCTATAATAATAAATAATTAGTTTAATGTCTCCTCGGTCTTTGGGCTTCAGATGGGTGCAGGTTGACTCAACCTGTGACATTGTTCATTGGTTATTAGTTTCATTAGTCTGTGCTACTCTCTTGTATGCAAGGCTCATACAATAATTATTATGCCATTTACCACATTTAAAGCCTTGAAACTACTGAAACATCCAAAAACTTCTAAGGACCATCGAAGAATTGTTGTTTTTCCTCGACTGTCATTTGTTCAAAATGTCTTAGATTTTATGAATTTTATTCTTTAATTAAATTATAGAACTAGTAATTCTAATTACCAGTTGCAACTATTTTTTCTCTTCAGAACCAAAAGGTAATTTATTTTTCTAAGACCAAATATGAATTCCAGTCCTCGTTCGACAAGCAATCTATCATCGGGCTGGTGATCTGGGTGTGCAGCGTGCTGTACTCCTGCGTCCGGACCGCCTCCTCCTCCTCCAAGATCACCATGTCCGAGCACATCCTCGCAAAGGAAGGAGCTACGGGTAAATACATTGTTAAATTCTTACACAATTTTTTTATTTTGGATCTATTGTTGAAATACTAACTCATGTTCCCCGCGACTGCGCGACGGCGGCGGCCCAGGCGAGGGGGCGCTCATTGCTAATGAAGGTAATGATGCTGTGGTATCCACAACCTACTTCAATAAATAGTAACGTAAATACAACAAGGACAACATGTTCATGATTCAGACAATCACGGTCCTGCATGTAGTTCTTGTTCAAATATCAAGTAGGACACTCAGCTTGGTGCTTGTCCAGTGGACGCTGAATGAATGTACCCGATGCAGTGTTTCCTGTAAAATCCGCTCAATACAGCTTGTAAGCTTGAATAAAAAAAATATTCTGTATATAATATATATTTATACTGAGTCAATAATGACTCTTCATTAGGCAGCATTATCATGATACAAGACGTTCTGAAAATTAGTATATATTTTTTGATAATTCCCTAATGTATGTAAAGGCGGTTCCCGTAGACGTAGCTAAATGACGCTAAAAGCTGCCCGTGGGTATGTTGATGAGCACAGGGTATGACTCCATAGAGGGCGACGGCGGGGAGGCCGGCCGGGCCGAGACCAAGGTGTACGACAACGAGGACGAGGGCGTCGCCTACTCCTGGACCTTCTTCCACGTGGTGTTCGCGCTCGCCACCCTGTACATCATGATGACCCTCACCAATTGGTACAAGTGAGTGGAAACGTACAATTTAATATTTTATATTTACTTCGTACTTTTTTTTAATTAAAATTTATAACAAAAAAACATCAGATATTGGAGTATAGCTATGAAATATATAAAGGTATATTGGTTACATAGAAAAAGCAGATATTTTAAATCATAGACATTATATTTATAAAGATTTAATTAGAATACTGTATGTTAACATTTGTCCAGCCCAAGCTCCCAGCTGTCGAAGGCTAACGTGGCGTCCATGTGGATCAAGATCACCTCCTCGTGGCTCTGCATAGGGCTGTACGTGTGGACCCTGGTCGCACCCGCCGTGCTGCCCGACAGAGACTTCAGCTAGACACTCTGTATCACTCTCACCTCGGAAACAATCACCCCACACTCACAGTGCTGCTCGATGATACAATACATGTCAATTCTAAACAGTATGCATATTGACTTTCCTCTGTAAGAGCTCCCCTGATCAGTTTAGTTGTTTAGTCCCCTGATCAGTTTAGTTGTTTAATACCCTGATCAGTTTAGTTGTATAGTCCCTGATCAGTTTAGTTGTTTAGTCCCCTGATCAGTTTAGTTGTTCATCGTTAAGGTCAGGATGTTGACATTGTGTATTTTCCAATTTAATGATCTCATTTCTAAAATTGTGGCTATCTCCTACGTATGCTGTACTTCTTATATACTATGTTATGTACTGTATAATCTCACTTTCTTCAACTTACTTTTTATTCATAAAATTTAATAATACCTTCATTGGTGAACAATTACTAATTATATTCCATATATTTTCTTGATTAATGTAATTTAAGTAAAGTTATTAGTTGTAACTGTTGTTTCATTAAACCCCAAAGACAGCAATCAAAATATTGTTTAATTTGTTATATTCTTTTGAGTGTTTCGTCTCTAGTTGGGTTGTACTTCAACAGTTTAGAATATTTCTTCAACAGTTTCTCCCAGTAACATGTGACATCTTTGTCGGTAAGGTTATCCCAAATGTGTTGAAAGCCCCTTTCAGCTATTTCCCGCGCCAACGAGTCATGTTCTTTAAAATACTGTATATATTTCATTATCTCCTCCTGATCTGCTCTTGGGCTTATCGGGACATAATGAACCCAAGGTTTCAGAGATGGGTAAAAAAATTCGAGCCACTCATCTCCAACATGAAATACTAATGATTTACATAAGAATAAATGCTTGAGACGAAAACTGGCAGCAACTCCACGGTAATTAAATAAATATTTATATTTGCAATGATCTTCAAATGATACTTCACTCGCTGGAGGGGCGTAGAGTGTATCCTATACAAGAATAAATACATTACTTACATATACAATAAATTTTGTCAAGATAAGGTATTTTTTTTTATTGAGCAAAGCAAACAGAACAGTCTACTGGAGACTTTAACATAACATTCTTTGTCACTAATAGGCTGAAAAACTACTTGACGGAAAATTATGAAATTTTGCAATCAAAGAGATACACATTAAGTGATGGTTTTAAAAATAAAATTTTTGAAAAATTTCATGTTGCAATATAATCGTCAAAAAACTGATATCGCATTGAAGTCAATGGAAAAAGATGAGTCATTACACTAGGCTCGCTTTGCTCAATATGCAAACGGAATGGTCTGTTGACGTAGAGTCTAATAACTCACTGCATCAGATTTCCAAGCTTGATTTTTGGTGTATTGAGCGTCTACAAGGTCTGGGTGAGATCTAGATAACAAAATCAAAGCATCTCTTTCCTCACTAGTCCTTGATCCTCTAAAGAATGCTTTTTCTTCTTTATTTATCCACGGCCATCTAAAAAATCACTATTTGTGGTAAAATAAAATATAAAGATAAAATCCTAAACAGTAATATGCACCTTATAGTACATAACAGTAACCACTGACTATTATACCATAAAAATAGAACATTACTTTTTAGCCGATGCCAAAATGGATGTTCTATGTTTGTCCCACCTCCCAATGCCTGTAGGGTACAAGGCTATGGCTGGTCCACCCTCCCAAAAACTCCAAGTAGGATACATTATGTCATAATATTGTTTTGTCTGCAAATTAATAAATATTATATAAGAAATACAATGTATTTAACATTAAATGTCTAAACTTAAAGCATTACTAGTCCTACATATATATCAGGGACATAAAACAAAATTATAAAAAAACTTGACCTTACTGAAAGAAAACACTGGTGCTTTCTTATGACCCCAGTCTTTGTTAACTTGGGGCCAATCTCTAGTATTAATTGCTAAATCCATATCGGGCAATGCAGGTGCAAGAATCTTTAGGTAATGTTCTACTCCAGTACACCTAGCTGGGAAATGACAATCCTTCTCTCTGTATAACTTTCCATCTATTATCTGAAATTTTATTTGTTGCAACATACAATTAATTTTTATTAATTATTTTAATTAATTATATTTATTTTGAAAATACCTTACCTGGTACTTAGTGGCCTTAAGTTGAGCCTGCTCAACCATTTCCTTTGTTATTCCGCTATTAAACGGTTTCAGATCATTGTTTAGTACGTCTATGTGACAATTACAGTTATTCTTAACACATGGTGTGTAACTTTTTAATGCATCTTCAATCAAGTAACTTATTTTTGCATCTAATTCATTACCTTCTAAGAAAAAATTAAGTAAATGCTAAGTATAAATAAGTAAATTTGAAATAAATGCAATTTACATAGTTACTGAAATAGCAGAGATGGGATACCTTTACTATATTTATTAAGTTTTTCCCCACAAGTCTTATCACTCAAACAATATTCAGAATCACTACAATGAGCTACAACTACGACACTAAATAAAAATGTAAAACACCTTGTAATTATATTACACATATTTTTATTTAAGAAACTTTAGAATTAATCAAATTAATTTCAAATGGATTTTATTTCTCATTGTTATTTTGCCAACTGTCGGCTGTCACAAAATTTTTGACAGCACGTTTGCGCGCTGATTAAAATGCGTTCCTGTATTAATATATTGTCTATGCGCTGTGCTTGTTATTGAGCGAACTGAGCGGAGCGCTCTACTGGAGACTTTTTTATATTTTTTGTCACGAATAGGCTCGAAAACTACTTGACGGAAAATTATGAAATTTTACAATCAAAAAGTCACACGTTAGGTGATGGTTTAAAAAAATTTTGAAAAATGTCATGTCGTTGAGGAATAATATTCAAAAACAGATATCCCATTGAAGTCAATAGGAAAAACATAACGCTAAGCGCCTGCATTGGTTCGATAAAGTCGTTACACTGGGCTCGCTTCGCTCAATATGCAAACGGCACCCGAGATTTCGCGAGCTCAGCGAGTCGAAATTGAGGGTCTGTTGTCGCCCCTAGTTTATTTCATGGCCTAGTTTATTTCACGACATGGGCTCTATGACTGTAAGGTTAAGATCACTAAGTAATTAATTTTTAACTGTTAACATTTATTTTTTGTAAATTATAGAACAAAATAGACAATGATTTTATGTTTTAAAATCTGGATGGTTTATTATTTGTATAATCTAATTCTGCTGACCCAGCTTCGTTTTGAATTACGATGTTCTGTCCCATAACGCGACGGGGGGTAAGCCTACGATCGTTCTAGGGTTAATTCCGGTATTGATTTATTTTTGTAATCCGGTAGTTAGCCACGGGGTAAATTATAGAATAACATTTAAGAGTTTAAAATATTATATTTTAAATACAAAAATGCATGAATGATCTTGGCGAAACGATTGAAGGAATTCCTTCAAATAATTATTGTCTACATAAACTTAGCTGTATGAACTTTATCAAATGGGTTTGAACCCTATCAAAGTATTTCAAAATGGGTTAGATTATCACAAATGAAATTTAAGTTAATAAAAAATTATACAAATAGATTATAATTTTATTCAGATAGAAGAATCAGTATAAAAATGATTACAAAATGTGCGTTCCGAACCAGTGAATTTCATCACATCATCTCACACAAATACTTACATTAACATTAATTACAATACATAAACAGCAGCCAAATGAACATTATCATCATAATATATTAATTACAACATATACATTCACATTACATGCACGTAGCACCTGGAACGAATAATTAAATATTATTCGTGGAATAGTACTTTGAAGAATACACTAATTATTGGAGGTTGTTAACAAAGTTGTACAAAGGGGTGAGTCAAGGGAGGTAAACATTATTTATTAATAAATATATGACATTACTATGACAGGTAACTTTACATCACTAATTACCTTAAATGAACTAAAGGTAACAACGTTTAGACATTTTTCCACAAATGTATTGTTAACCACTTAATGCACACCTCCGTGACATATACGGGCAACAATTATTGGCAGAATTGTGCAGCTCCGTGAAAGTCACAGTAACTGTAATTTTATATGTCTCAAAATATTACAGCTCCGTATGGGTCATGGTTAATATAAATATCATTTTTTAATATAGAATAATAATTTTTAATATTTTAAGTCCGTATCTGTCACGTTGGATGGTAGATTATTGTCATTCTCAGAATTTATTAAAAAAATGAGCATTAAGGGGTTAATATAGTAAGGCTACTTTAATAGATTACAAGTACGACTTCATTGAGCAAAAATAAACTACATTAAAAACGAACAAATGTAACTTGAGATATAAGCAATAATAATATTTGTATAATTCAACATCCAATGAAGACTAAATTGATTCCTAGTGGTCCCACACACGTACACGAGCTAATACATGCCGTACTAATTTATGTATAATAATGAGTTTTCAAGTGGTCTATCTAGTGCTGCGGTTACTTGGTGAGTTTCCGCTCCAGCTGGTCGGCGATGGCCTGCAGGAAGTCCTCCGTGTTCAAGTACATCCCCTCCTTGGTGTTGGCGAGCCCGTGGATGCAGATCACTAGATCCTTGGTCATCTTCCCATCGTCAATGCACTCCACGCAAGCCTGAGAATTGGTACATTTATATTTCAATCAAATATTTTTGTATGCCGTGACACAATAGAGCAAGGGTATAATTTATAAAAACTATGTGTTTATAATTTTTTTTTTTAAATACTATTTAATAAGACCAAGATCATTCATAAGTCTTTTAACATTTACATTTGGCTTTGCGCTTGCATGTGTGGTGCGTCGGTGTCTCAACTACTAAGAGTTGTTATCTTGATACTTACTAGGTAATTATGTGATAAACATTTACCTGTCTGTACACATTTATCATACAATTATTTTTAATACAAATAAGTGCTTACAGTAAATATTTTGTAAAGAGAAATATTTTCTCAGAAAGATAGCATATCATGTAATGTTACAAAATTATATATATTTTTATATAAGGTCTTCACAGATTACAATATGGGCTTTTAAGTAATTATGTAACTTTAGAATGAAGGCGTGAGATAAACGATTGAGCGAATGCGAGTAAAGTTAATTTTGGAAATCGATACTCCGGTGATACAATTTGTTAATTACATTACAAAGTATTCAATGCAATTAGGCCTCCGGGATGACCGTAATTTATTGAATAGGTATCCTGGGTAAAATAAACGCATCTCATTGGATGAGGATATACGCACCTGTTCCAGGGATTGTGCAAAGCGGTGCAGGTCGGGTGTGGAGTCCAGCTGTGCGCGGTGCATAAGCCCCCTGGTCCAGGCGTAGATGGAGGCCACGGGGTTGGTGGAGGTGGGAAGGCCGCGCTGGTGCTGGCGGTAGTGGCGCGTCACCGTGCCGTGCGCCGCCTCCGCCTCCACCGTGCGCCCGTCCGGGCACATCAGCACCGACGTCATCATGCCCAGAGACCCGTACCCCTGGGGACATCGTGTTCAATTTCACTTTTTTTAAACAATATTTATTGAACGTTGTCTTTACATAGCCACTTCTGTCTGGAGTGATGTATAAGATTAGTAGAGTATAGATGTACCTGGGCGACGATGTCGGACTGCACGTCTCCGTCGTAGTTCTTGCAGGCCCACACGAACCCGCCCGAGCTCTTAATGGCCTGCGCCACCATGTCGTCGATCAGACGGTGCTCGTACCATATCTTAGCGTCCTCGAACTGCTTCTTGTAATCACTATAATATTATATATACACGAGTTGTTAGCACATCATAAAGTGATACAAATATATAAGTTGTACAATAAAATACCTTTCGTAGATTTCTTGGAAGATATCCTTAAACCGACCGTCGTAAAACTTCAAAATTGTATTCTTTGTAGATAAGTACAGGGGCCATTTCTTCTGTATTGCGACCTAAAAATAAGTATAAATGATAGTTTGTTTGGCCTTCAGAGGTCCTCGAGCGACGGGAGAACGTGACACTCACCTGGAAGCTGGAGTGCGCGAAGGACCGGATGGACTCGTCGGTGTTGTACATGCCCTGCACCACGCCGGGTGTCTTAAAGTCGTACACCGTGCGCCTCTCCACGGCGCCGTCGGCGGCCGTGTACACCAACTCCACCTGTGGACACGCGATTAAATACAATTTTCATTTATCATAATAACACAAAAATATTTGAAGTATCATAACAAATAATAATGTTTTGCACGGCTCAGACCCTATCCGGAAATGGTACAGAGAAATAGACTAATTCTTATTTTATGTATACCTTTCCAGGTTTCGAGACGACGAAGTCTTGAGCCTTGTACTGGTCCCCGTGCGCGTGGCGGCCGATGACGATGGCGTTCGTCCAGCCCGGCACCACCCGGGGGATGCTCTTGCACAGGATCGGCTCTCGGAACACCGTGCCGCCCAAAATGTTACGAATCGTCCCATTAGGGCTGAGCCACATCTTCTTTAACTTGAACTCTGAAAGTAACATTTTACTTTTTTATAATTAACATACTTTCCAAAGCTGAAGCTACTAATTAAAATTGTTCCGTAACTGTAAAATCCCAAAAGGAAAGTAAAGCGGGTCGATAGTTTGGTAAAAAAGCGGTAGTGTTTAATTAAAACCGGTCGGTGGTTTTCTCTTTAATGGGTCGCACCTTCGACTCTCTGCTCGTCGGGCGTGATGGTGGCGCACTTGATGCCGACGTTGTGCTTCAGTATGGCGTGGGCGGCGTCAATGGTCACCTGGTCGTCGGTCGCGTCTCTGTGCGGTAGACCCAGGTCGTAGTACAGACTTTCCAGCTGTGTAGTTTTGATCACGAAATATAAATAAAATAATATTTAATTAACCATAATTTTTAATGATTATACAGCCCCAGTAACTAGTTCTATAGAGAGCTAAATATTTTGAAAACTTTTTTATTTAAGCCAAATATAGTTACAAATTATCACCTCGGGATAAGAATTACAACAAAACAAAAACGCACTCTACTCCGTTCATCTTTTTGGGAACTGTGATGACGCAGAACACCACATATATACATGGCGGTTAATAAATTAAAATCGCCCACTTTGGACGATTCGTTAATTAATTTGTATTCCTTAACCGAAATAGCAACTCTACTCTTAAATATATATTTTACGATCTTTATAATTGAGCGAAGCGAGCGGAGCGCTCTACTGGAGACTTTTTCACATTCTCTGTCACAAATAGGCTCAAAAAATTTTGCAATCAAAAAGACAAACATTAGGTGATGGTATTAAAAAAAATTTTTGGAAAATGTCTTGTTATTGAGGAATAATCGTCAAAAAACTGATGTCCCATTGAAGTCAATGGGAAACGATGAGTCATAACACTGGGCTCACTTAGTTCAATATGCAAACGGCACCCAAGATTTCGATAGCGCAGCGAGTCGAAATTGAGGGTCAGTTGGCGCCCCTAGTAAGTGATATGTAATTTTAAAGTAATTTCAGTGTAATGACTCATCGTTTCCCATTGACTTCAATGAGATATCAGTTTTTTGAAATGACTAAATGTCATTTCAAACAAAATATTTTTTTTGACGGCATTTTTTAAAATTGTTTTTTTAAACCAGCACCCAATGTGTATCTTCTTAATTGCAAAATTTCATAATTTTCCGTCAAGTAGTTTTCGAGCCTATTCGTGACAAAAATGTGAAAAAGTCTACAGTAGAACGCTCCGCTAGCTACGCTCGCTTCGCTCAATATTTTTTTTGTTTGTTGGTGCTCTTGACCGACTTGTGTAGCATATAAGTGTAGTAGATTTACTAGCTAGATAGGCAGTTGATATATTAATGGAACAAACAGTGCCCCACTAAACTTACGATAACAGAGTCATATACAACTATCACTCGATAGTTGTATACTCTCTTATCGCTTTTAAAACGTACATGACGATGAATGGCACAGATTGGCCAAAAACAGATATAACGGTTAAATAAAACTAAGGGTGTGGGCGATATTTTAAACTGCGCTTTATTTAAAAGTCTATACAAAAGAACCAGTTCGGATGGAATAGTGAATGTCCTTTAAAGCCTGTTTCGAATTAATTTAATTTATCGTGTCCTCGAACTAAACGAGATATGGCGCGTCGGAGTGTCAACCCCCGAGACCCGAATATTTGTAACTCGACCGGTTGTTTTTCATTCAAAACACGATAGGACGCATATTAAACTAAAATAGAGCTAGATAAAAAGCGATCATATTTTATTCAATTCGCTCAGTGTTCGTTGTATTTTAATTTATTTATAATACTGATAATATCTGTCGTCTCAAACGACGCCAAAGTTTTAACAAATTATTTAAGCGTCGTTGAAAAAAAAAAACGAAATACGTCACTTAAGACAACGCTCGGGCGTCTCTGTCCTTGACACAACATCTTTATTATTATATTCATTTTCACATTTAATATTTTTCTATCTACAACGTCTTTTTATAAATATTCTATGAAAATTTAAATATCTTAGGTTATCAATAAAGTGTTATATTTTAAATATTATAAGTTCTTTTGCAGCCAAAAAAAAACCTTTGTTTGCACAATGTTATTTAAAAATTTAACTTGTCAGTTTACTTTTACTTTGACATTAATTATTTTTGTTTCCTTTAGCTGATATTGAAATAAAGTAAGACAAGGTTTACAAAAATATATATGTAATATAGATAACTTAAATACACAGTATGAAAATGTAAAACGACTGTATTGTATTTTTTAATTTAAAAAAATAATTACTCTTTAACACTAAACCTACCAAGTACCGGTCAAATTGACCGTTCTTAAACTTTTGTAAAACTTACACGTTCTTAAACGTTATAATATCGTTATCAAACTGCATGACAATTCTTAGAATATGCATATTATATTTTCTTCACTCTTTACTTTTAGTTATTTCCATTATTACCTGCGTTATATAATAAAATAATTTTTAATTACCGGTCAATTTGACGGCGTGGGAAAGGAACAGGTACACAAGAATTGTCGGTAGGTTTAGTGTTAATCTGTCCAAAGAATATACTAATCCGAATAATACATTTTTTTTTATGTGCATCGTACACACATACACATTAAAAAAACACAATGATAAAACATTTAAATATCAGCACTATCAAACAGGATTTGTATGACTTAACCGATAACCTTGGAGCTTCATACAATTTTGTTATTTTTATACATAACACACAACTGGGGTTAAAGAATCAAGCAATAAAGATTGTATATCAAAACTATGTAACTAATTAAAAAACTAAAAATATTATTCCTTTATGAAAGTCAAAGTTAGTATGACTTTAACAAATGATTTTCAATAATCATTTCCCATGTTTTCAAAATGTACAATTCATAATATCCAACAAAAATCAAGATAAAGTATTGTTATCAATGATTTAAAATATATGTACTTGGTGTATGTTGGTAATTTGCAACTAATACTATTGTTCTTAAATCATATAATATTACAATAAGTATGAATAGTATTTCAATAAGTATCATATGAGCATGAGCACCCCCCGGAGGGCATGTATGAAGAGTTTAATGTCAGTGGTCGAGGCGAAAGAGGTATGCAGGGACCGTAGCATTTGGCGCTCCGTTGTTTCTGGCTACCCCGCAAGGGATATAGTGTGAAGATAAGTTAAGTTAAGTATCATATCAAAATATCCTCTGGACACTTCCAATTGAGGTACACAAGTGACCACTGGATTGATTCAAAGTGAAAAAGATATAAATAAATAATAATTTTAACCTAATGAATGGTAAACTTGTGAAAAGATTACATTTTTCATACAAAGTCAATCCAGATGTAAATAAGGAATTTTTGCTTATAAAATAATTTAGCTGCGGATAGATAGCCCTTAAAAGTCATTATTATTTAGGAGTATAAATTATAGATAGGTCGGAAAATGCTATGAAGTTAATTCGCGTAAAACTAAATGCTATTAATACTATATTGGCTATCTTTTTATTTTTATAATATTTATATATATAGTATTGTAATAATAAAAACTAATAGCAATTTATAATTTCAAAATATCTTTGATACAGATTTGTCCCATTACTATTTATCACATGTATATGTAAGCAATGAAATGCATTGAACTGGTATTTGTCTGCTTTCTGTACACTAATGAACGCAATTCATCAAACCATATTGTAATATATTAAACAATTAATGCTAATTGACTTCAATGTACGTGACATGGGTCTTTGTTCCCCACTCTGTACTATATGCAACTATAACATGCATAACACATTTTATCATTGAAATAATGTTTGGAAAAAAATTATCAAACATTTTTAATAAAGGAAATTTTTATAGAGTATTTCAAATAGACTCGAAACATATCAGCCATGTTGTGCTGACAATATTTGGTTTATAATATAGAATGAAATTTTACCACCATATTTTCAGGGTGATGGTGGACTTATTTAGGCATTTAATTAAAAAAATGGTTTCTCTTAACTATTCAATAACATACTAATATTTTTCTTTAAAAAAACAATAAAACGTACCTTAACATATGGGAATATAAGTTTCTCCTTAATCTTCTCCCAAATGATACGGGTCATCTCATCCCCATCCATTTCCACAACTGGCTTTGATGCAACCACTCTCTTTGCCGTTCCATCTAAAGATATATTTTAGAAAATATGTGTATTTTTATTCAAATGTAATTTTATCTTTATCACTTTGTAATATATTTTTAAGAAGTATCATGGAACCTTTAATTATCTTGTTACATTTTTATATAAATGCTAATTATTATCAAAAGTTTATGTCAAAAGGAACTTGAACTTGCATTATCTAATAATTATGGCATAGCATGTAGGCTCGTAAACAGGGAAATCTCATAACCAAGATACAATCAAAAATCCAAGTTAAGAACATATTTATTACAATGTACTTACATTTTCGTGTTGATATAACAGTTTGTTCAGAAACATATTTAAGCAACCGCTTGGTACTATTGCCCACCATATTCATAAATCCACAAAAAAATGCAAAATATTATATAACCTAATCAGTCTATTTTTTTATAGTAAAATTATTAGTTACGATTGAATTATAATATGTAACAACTGTGCGTGTAAACGTGTCAATGGCTCTTAACGTGTAAGTCGTATAACTTGCTTGATGATATTATGTGTTATACACTCACGAGTACGATATGCATTTCAGAACTTTATACGTAGATATATAGTCTGTGTATCTGGAAGATAATACTTGTATGTAGATTGTAGGCGGCGTTGGCCACATGAATATCGTGATGTCAATTGTCATAGATCAACTGTTAAAAAAGTAATACGTATGGTGACGTCGTTTGAAAAATAAATAAAAGCCTATTTTTTATAGTGTTATTATCCAAATTTCAACTACTTAGTTATATTTTAATAAAAATATAAAATTGATTTTTGTAATCTTCTTTATAATTTTTCAAGAACTAAGAAACTCTGCTCATTTATGTAAATTTATTGTCTTTTAATAGACGATATTACTATTTTTTTTAACTAAAACTTAATTGATAGTTTTGTAAACTATAACTTATGGCTGTAATTGCATTGCTTTATAAATATTCATGTTAACCTTCTACATTTAAATATTCTTTGGTCATAGTGAGAGCGCACGATGCCGGCCGGCAAGCAACGACACCAGGCGGACGGCACCATCCGTCCCTCGATGTAATATAATAATATTCTGTGCTTTCTGTGTGGTGTAACTAAATCGGTTTTTGTATTCATTTTTTCTGACACCTATTTCTTTTAAAAACTTTTATTAATAACAATAATTTGTAAATTAAAATCAAAACGTGTACATAGTGGTTATAGAACTTTAGTTAAACATATGGTACTCTAAAAATAAAAAAAAACAAGGTAAGAATTCATATTAAAATTAATATTTTTGGCTACTTTTTATTATTCCAAATATTTAATTACATATTACTAATTAAAATGATCTATGATTCTTAACCTAAGTTTGTATTTTACCAATTGACGTCATTTATTTTCTGGCGAATTATGATATACATTATTATGATTTATATAAATGCAGTAGTATTCTGTACATAAATGCTTTGCCATATGTCTGAGTAAAATATAAAGTAATATCTTTGTAATATTTTTTTAAATTATATTCATTTTATGTCCACGTAAACCGACGTAATATAACCGGGCCATGTATTTTTGTAACTGTTGGGCAGGTACCTGAAGAAGACCGAATGTGTTTTTGCATTAAAAAAATGTATTCGTATTTTGTAACCTTTTTTTGTCGGAGTTCTTGTTGATTTTTACTTACTCCTAAAATTATTTATTTTACAATTCAAAACAAGTTGTTTTTTTTTACTTGCGGAATACGTTCAAATTTTGTTAAACAGTACATATAACAATATAATAAAAAAATATATCAATTAGCATTTATTTATTTATTAATATGCATTAATGATTTCTGTTGAACATATAATTAATTTATAGTCCTTTATAACTTCTAAACAATAAGGTAACGCGTTAGGTATAGACATCTTAAAAATACATATTTATATTTATGGATTATATTTATTTATTTATATAAATACATATATTATTTTTTTCGATTCTTCAAAGCTTATCATTGTAGGTATCTGACATAAAATTCAACTTTCTTTATTTAATTACAGTTTAAATTATCAATATTAATTGATTACCAGAATAGCTAGTAGCAGTACAGTACAGTCAGTTATTATTCCGAATCTGAGAAAAAATTAGTGCTGAATTAAAAATAATGTTAAAGAACAGTCTTAATAAAGGTTGGCCTTGTAACAATTTTATTTTGC
The DNA here is from genome assembly GCA_918358865.1 of Melinaea marsaeus rileyi. NCBI lineage: Eukaryota > Metazoa > Arthropoda > Insecta > Lepidoptera > Nymphalidae > Melinaea > Melinaea marsaeus. The sequence continues at coordinate 24,974,869 of OU911090.1, read as the reverse complement.
TATTATCTGTTGTATGCGATTTCATTTGCTACTCCTTTCCCGCCCAAATAACACCGCCGTCTATCATCCCATAAAAGTCATACAAACTAGCTGTACGAAACAAATTAGTTATTTTTTGTATTTTACCGTATAAATGTTATTTTTTTCCATATTGTTAAAAGAAAAGTAAGCATCTTTGGATTGAATTAACACCAAGCAAACTTTTATTTAGTTTGCCTTTTTAGTGAAATTGCAAGTTTTCTGCAATAAAAAGAGTTTTATAAATATGTTGCAATCCATTTATGCAGTTTCTGTGGAAACTTTTATGTAATTGTGTGTATGTGCTTCACAAGTAGCAATTATTTTTTCAAAAATACTTTATGTACTCGATGTTCAGGTAAGTATATGCATATATATGCATATATATGTAAGTATATAACAAAATATAATATAGTTTATTAACTGTTAAAAATAGTAAAGACCCGTTCAATACTACAAGGTGGGCCATTAATTAGTTAAATTTGAAAAAATCTTTTATAAACAATTGAAGTATTAAACAAACTGTTTATTTTTAAATGAAAAGCTAATTAGTTGGATTTTTTTATTTTAAAATTTTATAATTATAATTTAAATGACCATCATTTCGAGCTTTGACAAAGAGACCGCGAGATCGCAACATCTCTTCGATGATTCTTTCTTTTAGTTGTCGTAGTGTTTTTGATTTATGAATGCAGATACGACACTTTAAATAACCCTATAACAATAAATCTACTGGGGATAGATCTGCAGTTCTGGATGGCCATGGGGTGTCGCCTCGTCTGGTTATCATATTTTCCGTAAATATTTCTTTGACCACCAACAGGGACTCGTTGGATGTGAACAAGTGGTTTCGTATTGTTGAAACCATATGTTACGATGTTAGTCAACAAATTCCACTTGAGCCTCTCTTCATGAGAAGTTTTGCTTTATTCGCTTAGAGCTTTCGCTACTGTGAGAGTTCCGCGTGCAACGATCTACGTTTTTTATTAAAGCACTGAGTTAATATAATTGTTTATCACCAAGCGCGCTGCGACCGCGTGAAGGGTTCCATTGCGTCTACAATCTACATTTTCGACAAACGAGATAGTGGCAAGACCCTTCCGCGGCTCCGCGCGGCCTTTGTTTGCGGGGTGGAGGGGGGTGGCATATTTAAATGTTAACGAATTTTTGGTCCATCATGTATTATTTCATTGATGTTGTTTTTATTACGTACCGTATGAACAGTGCGTATGGTTTTAGGACCGGATGCTGAGCACGAGAGCTCCTAACAGTCTATGTCATATACAAATGTATTTATTAAGACTATATACTCAAATAATAATTAAAAGTGTTTAAATTAATCAACAGACTGAATTGAGCCGCAGATACAATGTGCGGATGTGTGAGAGTACTCCGCCTTGGCAATCCGATAAAGAAATCATGGCAACGAAGACTGTTCAGTTCGTCCACGTCCACGTCTCCGCCGACTCAGGGAGTACCCTACACGAAACTCAGTGTAGGAGTACCTAAGGAGATATGGCAAGACGAAAGAAGGTAAGGACATTGAGGAAAATGCATTACTTACAACATTATTGAGCGAAGCGAGCGGAGCGCTCTACTGAAGACTGTTTCACATTCTTTGTAACGAATAGGCTCGAAAACTACTTGACGGAAAATTATGAAATTTTGCAAACAAAAAGACACACATTAGGTGATAGTTTAAAAAAAATGATAAATGTCATGTCTTTAAGGAAAAATTGTCAAAAAACTGATATCCCATTAAAGTCAATATGAAAAAACATATCGCTAAGCGCCTGCATTGGTTCGATAAAGTCGTTACACTAGGCTCGCTTCGTTCAATATGCAAACGGCACCCGAGATTTCGCTAGCGCAGCGAGTTGATATTGAGTGTCTGTTGGCGCCCCTAGTATTATTATTACGACTCCGGTCTGCAGACTGCGTATATTCGTACGGTCGGTATTGTATTGGTGATTACGCGTCAGTCATCAAACGATGAGAAGCGGATTTTATTGGAGCGATCGTTTGTACCTACGATTAATATTTTTGAACTTTGGATAAGAAAACTGTTGATGAAGATGATTTGCGTCGTTGTTTCAGGGTTGCAGCGGTACCGGCCGTAGTTAGCAAATTAGTTAAAAAAGGTTTTACTGTCAACGTAGAGGACAATGCCGGTAGGTTAGCAAATTTTCCAAATAGAACGTACGAAGAGGCGGGAGCCAAGATCACCAGTCTGAAGGACACCTTCAGTTCAAGTAAATATTTGATGTTCTATAATTCTTTATGTAATCGATAACGGAGATGTACCAACTGTATGTACGTATTACAGATATCATCCTCAAGGTGCGGCCGATCGCGGACAGCGAGCTCCAAAATGTTAACGAACAATCTACGCTCATATCTTTTCTATATCCCGCACAGAACCAAGCTCTTATACAGAAACTAGCAGCTAAGAAGGTGACCGCGTTCGGTGAGTGTTCCGCGGGATCACGTTTATGTTTAGATTGACTCATTACTTTTTTTTTTTCCTTTAACCTTCTACATAATAGCAGCCTTTGGCTTTCTATTCTGACATACCAGTTCTCGCAATTTTTCTTCTACAGTCATTCCTCATACTAGTTCTTTCTTTCATCCTATCCGCATGCAGACATACATTGGTGGGGTTTCCAATTACTTTATATGTTGCAACGTGTCCCGTGTCGCAGGCATGGACTGCATCCCGCGCATCAGCCGCGCGCAGGTGTTCGACGCGCTCAGCTCCATGGCCAACGTGGCCGGGTACCGCGCTGTGCTGGAGGCGGCGGCGCACTACCCGCGCTTCTTCTCCGGTAAGTCCCTTTATAAGTATCAGATCCATACTACTGTGCGACTTCTAATCAGTTTTGCTACTACTTCCGACGGCTATTTACCAATTGATTAATTGCTAAAAGAAAAAATCTATTTAGCTGCAATAGTTTGTATTAAAAATGAGACAGGTCCGTGGTCCTTACTGCCAAAAGTATAACAATGTTATGTACTATGAGAAGAGTTGTTAACTGAATTAAACGTAGAGTCAGTAGAGAGTAAACGTAGAGTAGAGTGTAACGGATGAATATAGGTTAGGTCAGGGTCAGGTCAGCGGCAGGTCACGTCGATGTAATACTCTACCGAGGTATATTTGTGCAAGTACGGACTAAATCATTTTAAAAGTAGCAGGTACAAGTACAAGGGACCTTCTGAAATGGGTTAAATTACACATTTCTGGCGATTCTGGGATCATGGCAGGCGCGATCAAAGCGAAATCGTGAGGACCATGACCCCCCCCGCCTCCCTTAAAATCGTAACATCAAATAGACAAAAATTATAAAAAAAAATTAAATCGCTCTGGATTCACACGTAAATATTACAATCCAATTTGTCAAATTAAATTAACTTCACTATTTTGCTGTATATTATAGATTTTTAATATCCGTCCTCAAAAACTTTCGTAATAATAACAGAAGCGGATACGTTGTGACAGGTTAATAGCAGCCCGGTTAATGCACACAGATAAAGAAATATAATAGAATCGAAGAGATTTTGTCTAGAGGACGCTCACTGTCACATCCGTGCGCAGGTCAAATGACGGCGGCGGGGCGCGTGCCGGCTTGCCGCGTGCTGGTGGTGGGCGGCGGCGTGGCGGGGCTGGCGGCGGCGGCGCAGGCGCGCTGCATGGGCGCCGCCGTGCGGGCCTTCGACACGCGTCCCGCCGTGCGGGAGCAGATCGAGAGCCTCGGCGCGCACTTCGTCACCATGGACCTCAAGGTTGCTCACGCCTCTACCTTTAACCCCATCATTTATTTACCCACCATACGTGTACGTTCAAGATATTTAACTAATAATAATTTGAAGATCCGAGATTTAAACGGAATCTTTTTTCATCCTCTGCCTTGTTAGTCTGTGAAAGCGTTACGGGAGTCTATCCGACGGATTTTATTTGTATTTCTTGTGATCATAGTTTATAGACCCGGTTAGAGTAAAGAATACTTTGTAAATTGGGCAAAAATTAAACTCCGGTATAATTATGTACAAAACAACAAAACTACTGGACGGATTTTGATTAAAATTCGAGTAGTATGGTACCTAATCACCGCGTCATCTTACCACTCTTACCACCTGCTGTATGTTGTGTATATTATTACTTCATATACGGGTGAAGTGGAAACACTTCCAACTATATCCTGAGTACGCGTAGCCGAGTGGATTGAAAATTGAATGAATGTAGCTATAATTTAATTAACAACCACTTTCAAATTAATGATTATTACTGAAACTCTACGTTATAGATATAGTTGTATAGTTATATATAGTTAGATATAGTGGAACGTGTAGATAATATACTTTAATAACAAAACGGTCAAAATACATTGAGCGGAGTCGTGTTATCGCGGTTAATACATAATAATGACTTATACCTACTTCATATTATATATATATGTATATATATATATATATGTATGAGTAACAGATGAGTACAACTGTCTGTACAATATATACACTATATATATATAAATAAAATATGTCTGTTTGTAATTACTAATTAACAGCATATGAAAGTACCTATATTAAAACACTTTTCTGTGTGTTAATCTCTGAGGCGACTGGACGGATTTTAACACTAAACCTACCAAGTACCGGTCAAATTGACCGTTCTTAAACTTTTGTAAAACTTACACATTTTTAAACGTTATAATATCGTTATCAAACTACATGACAATTCTTAGAATATGCATATAATATTTTCTACACTCTTTACTTTTAGTTATTTCCATTATTACCTGCGTTATATAATAAAATAACTTTTAATTACCGGTCAATTTGACCGCGTGCGGGAGGAACAGGTATACAAGAATTGTCAGTAGGTTTAGTGTTAAGAGAGCTTTAACCGGAGCTGATAGCTCATGTTATAAGGTGCTTAGGCTACTTATACGCGAAGTCATGGCCATATTGACTCCTGATGATATCAAATCTGTACAGGACTGTGATCTTACACTTCACTTCGTTTATGAGTGATGGGTTAATTGAAGACGTGGTCATGTCATGATAAGTCAGTGTGTTGTTATAATTGCATTATCTAAGATATCAAACGATATGAAAAAAGAAGAAGAATTTCTTTTAAAAAGAGCGACTGTTGAGTTTCTGCGCGCCTCCTCTCAGCAGAGCAGCATTGCCTTCCGGTGGTTCTTGCTCACGGACTGACTATGACCTTTATAATGTAATAGTGGACGATTCAAAAATGCCTGCTTAAATAAAGAAAAGATGTTTTAAATTCTAATACTACCTACCTACCTACCTAACTACCGGTATTCATATACATTAATGATAAGATATCATTATTTAATATTTTTTGTAATAATGCATTGTTATCGCACACGGCATATCAACAAACACGGTAACCTCGATAACATTTATATTAAGTCCCGAATGTTTTTGATTGTATCACTGTGACGCGAGATATATGTACATATTACGTTCGTTTGTTTGCGTCGTCGGCGCTCCAAGGACGAGCAATGCCAGGTAAATATGAACAGCGCGATACGTCGGTTCAGGGCCAACTATACGTTCACAACGCAATAGTGACATTGACAACACACACGCATACGTACACGCACACGCAAACGCACACACACACGCACACACACACACACTTAACAATAATAAAAAAAATAAACTATTACCACCCAGTAAAGGCTCGTTCATAAATTATATAAGGGGTTAATGGGGTAGGGGGAGTGTAGACTAAATATTATCAATTCTTACTACAGGCAGGCGGGGGAGGGGGTTTGAGTATCTGATGTTACCTACAATTTTGTAATGAAAATTATACTATTTACTATGTATTATTTTCAAAACATTGTCATATTAAACTGATTCTTGACTGAGGATGGCTGTGATGAGTTAATGGTATTAATATTAACGCAGTAAGATAGTCATGTATCGGTGATCTAACAAATCTTTATTAATAAAGAATATTTTCTGAAGAAATGTAAAGATCTCTCCATTTATTACGAAATTTTCTTATTCAGGGGGGATCAAAATATTCTTCAAATCAAATTTTTTAACGGCCCTCAATTACTTTCCCAGCTATTCAATATACAAATATTTTTGGTTTACTTATATAAAGTAACCTTATTACATCTTACACAATGCACTTGAAACTGAAGATTTATAATTCATGTCACCTTCAGAGTTTCATCAAACATTGATAATGCGCAATAGCAAATAACTCTACACTCTACTTTGTAATGACATTGGATTATTACATATAAACATTTTAAATATAGCGTGAAGAGACACGATGGCTCAGTAGCGGTGAGACTTCATTCAAAATGTCGCAGGTTCAAATCCTGTTCGTGTTGATAAATATTCTATTGCATTAGCAAATATTAGTTGCATTAATCTGCAATGTTTCGAATAAAAGGGTTTGAGATAATAATGGTGACGCGGTTGTCAGGAGGAGGGGTCGGGGTCGGGCGGGTACGCCAAGGAGATGAGCGAGGAGTTCCTCCGCGAGGAGCGCGCGCTGCTGGGGCGCGAAGCTCGAGGCTCCGACGTCATCATCAGCACTGCGCTCATACCCGGGAAACCGGCGCCGCTGCTCATACTAGAGGTACGTCTTATACGAGGGGGGAGGGTGCATTTATAGGTTAGAGACATGCATATTTATAGATAAATTATTTTTAATGATTTCAGGTATGTATTATGTACTACCTTGTATGAAATTCACAATGCTTTTGTTAAATACAGTAGATGTTAGTGAACAAAAGATTGTAAATATAAGAAAATTATTGTCTATTAATCGATGTTATTTAAGATGTATGTCACTCGAACTATAAATTAGTTTTTATGCTTCCGAATTTTATTGAGAATTATAATAATCTTAATGACAGGACGCCGTCAGGGACATGTCTCCCGGCAGTGTAATAGTGGACCTGGCGGCGGAGATGGGCGGCAACGTGGAGACCACCACCAAGGGGCAGATCACCACGGTGCATGACGTCACGCACATCGGACTCACGGACCTGCCCAGCCGCATGCCCACGCACGCCTCCACGCTCTACGCCAACAACATCTCCGCCTTCCTGTTCAGTTTAGGTACACCGCGATACTCTCTAACATTGTTTGCAAATATCAAATGAAAGATAAAATTAAGCTCACTTTTATGATAGCGGATTATGTTATTCAGGGCCAGATAAAATAAATGCATTGATACGGTTTTGAGTGTTATAAATTATTGAGATATGAACTGATCGTGTGATCTAATTACCTATTTTTAGTAATACCTAACGTATATGTACTCCATTTGTTTGTGGGTTTGTATGTGTGATGTGATAATTAATATATGTTATCATTTGTTTGTTAGTCTTTAATACAGAAACTTTTAAATGACAATTATTGAAACTATCCATAGGCACAAACGACTACTTCCACATCAACCTGGAGGATGAGGTGACGCGGGGCGCGGTGGTGTTGCACGCGGGGGAGCTGCTGTGGCCGCCGCCCGCCCCACCCGCGCGCCCCGCGGCACCGCCTCCCCAGACGGCCACACCCGCCAAGGTCGAGCCCCCCAACCCCTTCAACGAGACCTTGAAGGACACGTTCATGTATTCCACCGGTAGGACTCGCTCACGTATCGCCTACTATTTACCAAACAATGGCTGTTTTAATATTTGTATGTATCGACTCTCAGGTCTGGCCGCTGTCATCGGCCTTGGAATCGCGTCGCCCAATCCAGCATTCACTACAATGACCACTACTTTAGCGTTGTCGGGTAGGAATCTTATCTATATATGTAAAAAACTAAAATTGAAGTGCCTATTTGTAATTCCAAATTAAAAGCATTTCATTAAATGCATATGACACTTTCATATTTATATAAGTAATTTACATAAAAATACAATTTCCAACATTTTTCTCTGTCTGTCTGTTTTGTCTAAACTTAGAAACGGATCAAACGATTTTAAATTAGATTACTTTTATTATAAAAAATATATTCACTCTCTCGCTCTCAAAAATATTTGTAGCTCAGACATAAGCTCATATATTGTGTGTTTATACTGGATAACCGTTCAGGTGTGGTGGGGTACCACACCGTGTGGGGCGTGGTGCCGGCGCTGCACTCCCCGCTTATGTCGGTCACCAACGCCGTGTCCGGCATCACGGCCGTGGGCGGGCTGCTGCTCATGGGCGGCGGGTATGCGCCGCACACTCCCGTGCAGGTGCTGTACATTGTATATCATAATGTTGACAAAGGCAAAAATAGACTACTGCCTTGCGGGTGGGTCTGCCATCAGAGTCCGCCAGTTATAAGTTGTATCTGCACCGCAGTGGCTGGCGAGCGCGGCGGCCCTGATATCATTTGTCAACGTGTTCGGAGGATTCCTGGTGACGCAGCGCATGTTGGATATGTTTAAAAGGTAATCGTAGCGTTCATATCGAAAAATATAATAAAAACTTGTTTTGTATACTTGTCTGTACCGACAGGCCCACCGACCCTCCCGAGTACGGCTACCTGTACTCCATCCCCGCCGCGGCGCTCCTCGGGGGGTACGTCACTACCGCCATGCAGGTATACCTCATTTCACTTCTTGTCAAGTTTTTTGTACAATCAGCAATTTCGCTTTAAATACGATCTTCTTAAAACGAATTTGGCCCGTAGACGTCGTTTTTGCACCGAAGTGGTCGAATGACCGCGTCTCTGAAGGCCGTAGACTATTTTTATTTATGTGGAATATTTTATATAACCCATTATCTGGATAACTTGAAAAAAAAAAAAAACTATAATATATCCGCAGGGTTACCCAGAAGTGCACCAGATGGCGTACCTGGCGTCGTCGCTGTGCTGCGTAGGCGCGCTGGCCGGCCTCAGCTCGCAGACCACGGCCAGGAAGGGAAACTACTTGGGAATGGTAACGCAGACCCACATATTGTGTAATAATATACTTAGCAATCGGTCATTGGAAAGGGCATTCCTGAAGAGAGAGACGCAGCTGTAAGACGCATTCATCGACAGACATCGCATTAATCTACTGATCATTGTCAAGGCATTCATACATTATTTATTCATATATTACTAAAGAGTTAATAAGAACTCTGTCTGGAGATACTGCTAAATTAATAATATGAAGCAGCTTGAGTACAGCTCGTGCAGTCTTAATGACTCTGTATTGTCGTAGATTGGTGTGTCCGGAGGAATCGCGGCCACGCTCGGAGTGCTGTCTCCGTCGGCGGAGGTGTTGGCCCAGATGGTGGGCGTGGCCGGCGTCGGAGGACTCATCGGTGGGGTCATCGCAAAGAAGATTGAAATCACTGATTTACCACAACTTGTGGCCGGATTCCACAGGTGTTGTTAATAGTAAAGTCTACATACAGTCGTTAAATAAACAGTTTCACTAAAACGTCTCGTTTGATGGTATATGTTATTTAAAAATATCAGCTTTCATTACATGCACTCGGACAACGGAAGCAATGATAAAAAGTACAATATTTTTATTTGTTTAGATTTTTTTTGTATTTTTTAATACTATTTTTAGTCTATAACATGATTTTAATATTCAAAAGATATTTAGAAATACATTCCCTGGACCAAATTCTGGGTGTTCTCCTGCAAGTCGTATCTAACAAGTTGTGTGTCGGTGCAGCCTGGTGGGTCTGGCGGCGGTGCTGACTTGCGTGGCGACGTACATGCACGACTTCCCCGCCATGGCGTTGGACCCCACCGCAGCCACGCTCAAGACCGCGCTCTTCCTGGGGACCTACATCGGAGGCATCACCTTCACGTGAGCCTTAGCGATATGTAGATATAATGATATAACGGGACAGAAAACGAACGCTAATGTAAGTCTGCGAGTTAAGACACAACTGACTCACGTGTTCTCTTTCCAGTGGTTCGTTAGTCGCGTACGGCAAGCTGCAGGGAGTACTGTCGTCTGCTCCGTTGCTGCTGCCGGGTCGCCACGCACTAAACGCCGGACTGCTGGCGGGCGCTCTGGGTTGCGGCGGCGCGCTGCTGGCGATGCCCGACGCCCCCGGCCTGCCGCTGCTGGCCACCGCCGCCGCGCTTAGCGGCCTACAAGGACTCACATTGACGGCCGCCATCGGTGGTGCGTACAGTGCATTGATTGTGTATTGCTGCCGGCGTGTGCTTCGGGCTGATATGATGAGATATCTTAATAGACTTGAATCCGGAAATTATAAGCCAAGATAGGTTTTACCGATATTAAGTGAGACCTTCGTAAAAAATTATCTAAACCAAGTGAAGAAAGTTTGTGTATAGCCATAAAATCATGCACAATATGGTTTCGTCAAGGCTAAATCAACAAACGATGCCACGCTTTCTGAAACACATTTACAACGTATGAGAGAATGCGATTAGGGTGTTTTCCGATTTATCCAAAGCCTTTGACTGCATAGACCTTGAAACATTACTATGCAAACCTAACCAATATGGAATGTGTAGTGCTGCGTTTGATCTCATAGCATCTTACCCAAATCAAAGAGTCCAGAAGGTTGATGTAAATAATTCCAAATCGCCTTGTGCTCATCTGAAGATGGGTATTCCACAAGGATCTATTCTTAGCCCATTTTTATTTTAATTTTATAATAATGAGTTGCCCTTTAAAGGTCTAAAGTTGCTCGTTAAATGTCTGTGTGACATTGTACTTTGTGCTGGTGTCATCCTCGCTTATTTTTAAAGTTGAGCGTGATAGGATTAATTATGCCGAAGTAAACAGCACTCTGACACGAGTCCTTCATTGGTTAGAAATTAATAATTTAGTCTTAGATACTCAATTTTTTTTTTTACCGTATCTCTGTTGTAGGAGCCGACATGCCCGTGGTGATAACAGTTCTAAACAGCTACTCGGGCTGGGCGCTGTGTGCGGAGGGCTTCATGCTCAACAACTCTCTCATGACCATCGTGGGCGCGCTCATCGGTAGCTCTGGAGCCATCCTTTCTTACATTATGTGCAAGGTAAGTCTATTTATACTTCTCTTTTTTTTATCTTGGAGGAGGGCAAACGTGCGTGCGTTCGTCGGCAGATATTGGATCAAATAGATCTTCGGAACACTCCTCGTTGTAAATGGGGTAGAACGCGCACTAAGAGGCCACGTCTCTATGCAATGCACTGGGTCCCCAACAATCTGAACTGCTCTCCGTTGTATGCGGTCAAAAGGTTGAAAAGATTGGGATGATCCGGACCAAAGATGAGAACAGTACTCAATGCCGGACTTGCGCCTTATAGAGCGTAATTTATTGGCCAGGCTTGAAATACTGCCTGACTCAATGGATCACTCTTAATTTCATCATGGCCAACTTGGCGAGGCATTTAGAGGAGTGCTAGATACTTCCGGATAGTTTTTTGCCGAAAAATTATTTCTGGCATTGAGTTCTGAGACCGTGGGATGATAGACGGTGTTTTCCCTTGATCGTCCAAAGTCGAGTTGAAGGCAAAAAGAGTGCCCAAGAGATCGGCTTTCTCTTTCGCCGTGGGGGCCAGAGTCATTCCGTATGTGCAATGGCGGTAGGCACGGCTGGCAAATGTTGCCCAGAGTGGCCTTAAAAAACGCCCAGAACTTGCACGTGCCAGGCGGGTACCCTGCCAGCTGATCCCCAATTTTTACGACGTACTTAAACTTTGTTCTAGCAAATACTAGTTAGAAGAATCTAGAGGCACAGTTATATTTATTCTTCAGAACTATAGAGCTCTCATTCCATACCAATCCGCTGAACTGAAGTGCCAAACGCGTCGGGTCGCAGGTTTTGTGTGAGCCGGACGTTAAATGGGCACTACACTCCTTGGGCTCCTCCTCATTGAGTTTCGTACGTCAAGCAATGGTCAGAGGACCTGGTACTTTCAAAGATGTGTAGTAAGCAGAAGATCCAACAAAGAGGATTGACCAACGATTATCAGGGTAAAGTTAAACAGATCTTCTTGCGTAGTCGGTGGTGAGCGTTTATTGATTAACTAACGTACCTTCTTTTAGGCGATGAACCGCTCCCTCCCGAACGTGATCCTGGGCGGGTACGGCGTGACGGGGTCGGGATCTGCACGGCCGGCCGGCGCCGCGCACACCGAGACCAGCGTGGACAGCGTCGCGGACCTTGTGCACCGCGCCTCCTCCATCATCATCACCCCCGGTACTGACCACTCATTTTTTAATATTTTCATAAATACAAAAATGTAATTTCAACCATTGCAGTAACAAAAATCTTTCTATTTGTAGGTTATGGATTATGTGTAGCGAAGGCTCAGTACCCCATCGCCGAGTTGGTGGACATTCTTAAGGGAGTCGGGAAAAAAGTTCGCTTCGCTATCCACCCGGTGGCCGGTCGGTTACATTAACATTGTTATTTGTTAATTTATTGTATTTGATGAGTATATCGCGTCTGTGTCAATATGTGCAGGTCGTATGCCGGGTCAGCTCAACGTGCTGCTGGCGGAGGCGGGCGTGCCCTACGACGACGTTCTCGAGATGGAGGAGATTAACGACGAATTCCCAGAAACCGACTTGGTACTAGTCATCGGTGAGTTCTTAAAACATTGTATCGTTTAATTCATCTGAAGTAATTACTAAATCGTGGGTGACAAAGGTTATGCTTTTTTTAAAAAAAATATTACCAACATAGACAAATAGTTGTAATAAGTATGACTGTGTCGGCAGGTGCTAACGACACCGTGAACAGTGCCGCTGAGGACGACCCGGAGTCCCCCATCGCCGGGATGCCCGTGCTCAAAGTGTGGAAGGCGGACCAGGTCAGGAACAACCAGCATTGTGTTATCCACGGCTACCGATTTGACTAATAATAAAATAATCTAGACTTACCCATATGCCGCCACGTATATGTTTAGATTTTAAATCTATTGAAATACAGAAATAATATTCCAATCTCAATTAATCATCAACTCAACAAACAAAGTACTATTGTGCATATTGTAAGTAAGGTGAATTGAAATTATTTGTACGTATGATCGTAGGTGGTGGTGATGAAGCGGTCCATGGGGGTGGGGTACGCCGCGGTGGACAACCCTATCTTCTACAACCCCAACACGGCCATGCTGCTGGGGGACGCCAAGAAAACCTGCGACGCGCTGCTCGATAGAGTCAAACGTCTCTCTTCGTAAACCATCAAAATATTAGGTTACAAATACATCACAATTGTCGCATTTTAATGTATCTGCTCAACGTATCTGATGGATATATTAGTAAGTTGTAAGTACGAGGAGCCCGCTGGCCGTACCAACAAAAACTAATATACAAATTAATTTGTCTTGTTAATTATATAAATATATGAGTAAGTGAAAAAACACTTTGCTGGTAATGTATCGCTGTGGAGAACGATACATTGAGATTGTAATTTGAGTTATTACGCTTAGCGGCCGTTCATGTGTCACGAAAGGCATTTGGGAAGCTGATCTGACCGACTTCCCCCATTGCAAGTTTTAAAACATCACATTAACTCATCACAGTCATCCTGAGTTAAGAATCAGTTCATTATTCCAAGGTATTAAGCCCCCCCCCCCCCCCGTCTTTTCGCTAAGCGTCTTACATAATTCATAAACAACCACTGTCTGTAAGGTTAGGTATATTTTTACAATTTTAATATTATACTTTTTATTAGTATGGTAAGATTATTTTATAATGTGGAAATTATTATATTTTAAATGAATTTTTAAATACTTTTATATTTGAATGTGATTGAAGTGCCTTTATAAATGTTAATAAATAATATCTAATCAATACTTGTGTAATCTCGAATTTGTAATTGGAGTTTCTTAACTATTCATTGTTTAATTTCATTTATAATGTGTTCTAGTAGTATAGTCTAGTCTAGTCTAGAATGATTTACACGTGTACAGTAATCCCCCCTATAACACATTGGTTTCGTTCCGCGTTATAGGAAAACGCGTTGTAGGAAAACGCGTTGTAGGAATATTATTGTATAACGCGCTCATATGAACTTATAACGCATTATATACAAATAATTCACGTTTAACTTTTCTCGTTAACGCCGATTTAAATGGAATTAAGAAAGAACTTAATTAAATTTACATTTTACTTAATTTTATTTAATTTTATAATAACATTTTGCAAAGCTAAGCGAAATTAATTAAGAACTGTAAAAAATTTAATTATAAATTTCATAGTATAGAAATAACGTGTTAAATGCCCTCGTTATATGGAGGAAAACAGGTATCATACAAGGGACTGAAATCGTGTTATATGAAAACACGTTGTAAGAGTACCGTGTTATAGGGGGGATTACTGTGTTTAAATTGCATGTTTTTTTATTTCATGTTCTGCGTCACTCGTTCACGGACTGTTAATACGGTTTTATTTACTACTTACAAAAGTAAATGCAATAATAAAATAAAAACTAAGGGTTAAATTAAGTTTGTTTTTTAGATAAGTTTTATCAACTTTGTAATATATAACACCAGTTACATTCCATCGCACTGTCTTTACATAAATAATAATTGAAATGTGTTGTGTATTTCATATCACCTTATCACCCAGAGGTCAGGCTTGTCATTTTTAAAACACCACTGGAGCAATTATTAGAATATTTATATGCCATGTATTTTATATATTATTTTTAATTAAAATTCTGATTTTTTTTAATGAATGCGTACCACAAAAATTAAATAACAATTTATAGGCTTGATATTTTTTTTATTAAATGAATCGAAAAGAAATGTATTTTTTTTTATTTTAATTAAAAGTTTTTTTTTTCCTAAAGCCACTTAGTATTTACCAAAATAAACGTTTTTGCTGGAGTGGTCATTTGTCGTGTTTTTATTATACGCTTGATAAATTTAAAATTCTAATACTATTATTAAAAATTATAAAAGTAGTCACAAATTAAAAAATACAGGTGTAAGATATTGTAGATTTTCTTTTATTTAATATCTAAAACAGTTGAAATACAAGAAACTCAAACGATTGTATACTTACCTAAATACATGATCTGATTACAAAATTCTGTCATACATGTCTGTTCTTGTTGTTTGTACTGCGTTTATTATTAAAGTTATGTTCTTAATATAAACTACTGTCAAAAAATTTAAGCTGCATGAAGCTGAATCTTTGCCTGATTTTTATTAACAAACGTTCCTCAAACGTCACTGTATGACGTAAGACATCAACACACAATGTCAATTAACTGTCATCTGTACGGCGTGAACTTGCTCCCAATTTGAAATTTCAATGGGAATTGGGCCTTGGGGTACGTGATACTGGGCATTTAATTATTATTTAAGCTAAATGTTTTATTCTATAAATTAGTGAGTGACCCACTCTATTCTAATAAAGTAATAGCGTATTGCTTAATAAAGTCATCAATGAACATAATATAGTAAACACGTATTCTTTTCCTACAGTGTGAAGGCGGCACCTGCGGTAAATTTCAATTTTTATTAGGCTAGCACAATAGGTAGCACGTAGGTTTATGTGTTTTCGATAACTTCGTGTATTGTTTTCTACTATTCAGTACTCAGTATCACCGCATTCATCGGTTGTAGTCACCATGGTATGTTTTATTTTCGTATTCTTTATTTATGAAGTGGCTGGTTTTATAAATAATAATGACTCACAGCACTATAACATGGGCATGTTTTACATAGGTTTCCTTTGGTTATTTATTATATATTTATTTGACTTTAGGAAACTCTTTCAGCATACTTTTTTTAATACGTATTACTTATTTCAAAAATTTTTGAATCAATATTTTGTTATAATGCGTATTATATTTTTTATTTTAGGCGAGTGACAGCAATATGCCGGCCAACAGCAAATTTGCTCTCCCGGTGAGCAGCGACGACGATACCAGCGTATTATCGATTATTTACAGATTTTTTAAAAAGGTAACTTTAATTACACTTTATTAATTTAAGTATACTATAATGAGACACACATCATAAAAACAATATCAATAGTTTAAATACACATTATATTGTCTTATTATTCTTGATATGTGACAATTATAAGAAAGAAAAAAATATATAATTGTCTTAAAGTGTTATGGTCTCATTATTCAAATACAAATGTCTTCATTCAAATCACTTGTCTGCTTAATTTACAAAACAAATGATAAGACATTGTTGAGAGATGAGTTGGTTGACCTTGATGCAGTAACGCGGTTCATTAAATAGGTGTGTAACCTTCATCCTAACACTGAGTTCACAGAAGTTTTTAAAAGACAGAATAATATTCCTTTTACACAGGCAAAGGAAGAAAATGAAACAAACAGTTATGTTTTATATTATTGAGTTTTGTAAAAAGGTCTCATTATTATTAAATTATCACTTGGCCAAAACAACCTTATAGTAAAAAGGATGCTCATCACATATATTTTTAAATAATATATCTTATACCTATTTGTATGTTTCTTTGTATTTTACTATGTTTGTTTTTTACACATCCCAAGTCCATTGTATTTTACAAGCAATACAATATTTTTCCAAGATTAGATTAATTAAGTCTTATCAGCTATAGGATATAGATATATAGCTATCAAAATATAAAAAACTATGAGAAATCAATTAAAAAAGTATTCTAAACAGGAATAAAACATTAATTTTAAACACTGGCCAAGTGCGAGTGCGGGTCGTTCGTCGATATGTGTATATCGACGAACTTATTATTATGTTCAATAATTGAAGCACTTGACAGATAAGATGGCGCGTTTCCGTTTCGTTTTAGCCGCCCTTTTTAATTAATGTTCTATTAGTGTCTGTGCAGTAAGTTTAAACAATAGTAAGCTAGAACAATTCGACAAAAACATGTTTTTGTATGGAGTCCTCACTAATTCTTTATCCTTTTTCTACTCTTTTCTATAGATTTATAGTAATATTGAAGTACGTCCATACTCATAACACTACAAGAACGTGATTAAAAAGGCGCGGCGATACAGACAGATAACGAATTAATAATAGTGTCACCTTGGCAACATTTGTCCAGACTATAGAATAATTAACTAATTACAGTATATACATTTAAATGATTACATTCTATTTAAGGACAACTAATGATATCATGGAGTTAAAAATATTCCCACCGGAGAGGAAGTGCGCGTGTCTGAACTGTATTGGCCTTCTAATATAGGCAACGCTTAGGTATATATTACGTACTAACATTGTTAGCTGACTATGGCCATGTGGTCAACTAACATTTTTACTTGCGATAATATTATCGTCTGTAACACTAGTATTGAGAGTTGAGGATTTTATTCTTATTTCATATCATGTTGAGTTCGCTTTTTCCCACTTCGATTTGCAATATCGGGATAAATAGCTTATATTACCCCGTCATGTAGTTTTCGAGGGGTGATAGAATTTTAAAAATCACTAGTTTTATACAACACATACAAGCAAACCATCTCTCTTTATATATGTTCTATATATTCACGGAGAGCTTAATCACGCCCAGGCGAGGCCGCGCCTCCACGAGATAATCTTTACCGTGTATAGAATCTACATTCTAGACATTAAATTAAAGTAAATATTTGATTGCTGAAATTAATAATTAAATTTATTTGAGACGTCCATATTGTTTAGTGAGAGATGTTGTGACGTCCCCGGTTACTACATTAATAAATAACTAGGGGCGCCAACAGAGCCTTAATTTCGACTCGCTGCCCTCGCGAAATCTTGGTTGCCGTTTAGCTTGCTTGCTTATTGAGCGAAGCGAGCCAAGTGCGAGTCGAAGCGAGACTCATCGTTTCGACTCATCAATGGGATATTCGTTTTTTGACGATTATTCCTCAACGAAATGACATTTTTCAATATTTTTTTTTAAAACCATCACCTAATTTGTGTCTTTTTGATTGCAAAATTTCATAATTTTCCGTCAAATAGTTTTCGAGTCTATTCGTGACAAAGAATGTCTCGAGTAGAACGCTCCGCTAGCTACGCTCACTTCGCTCAATAACACATGATCTATTGTGCCGTAGATATCGATAGTGGGCGTGGTTTACCTGGTGGGGTACATGCAGTGGAGCGCGGCGTGGTTCGTGGGTCCCGTGGTGCTGTCGGTGATGCGGGACCAGTGGCGCAGGGACAGCGAGTACCGCCGCCGCCTCGCACAGGCCGCCGCGGTCTCTTCCGAGAGGGACGTCGTGCTGGCCAGGCTGGGCGACCTACCGGCCTGGGTAATATATACACAGACACACATACACACACATATATAGACAAGTAAACGATCTATTAATTAATTTGATCGTATTCTTTCAGGTATTTTTCCCTGACGTTGAGAGGGCGGAATGGTTGAACAGGGTGAGTGATTTTTAAGAGAATAATATAAAAGACAATATACTATTGTCAGTAATGGTATGTGTGCAGATCCTACTCCAAGTGTGGCCCAACGTGAACCACTACGCGAGGAGTCTCCTGAAGGACACCATCGAGCCGGCCGTGGCTGAGAGTCTGGCTAACTTCAAACTCAACGGTTTTAAATTTGAGCGAATGATCCTTGGCACTATAGTAAGTATAATTATATTTTTTTATTTAATCGCCCATTCATAATTTTGTTCCTCATGAAGTTCAATAATCCACTCCCGCGCAGTTTGTGTAGTTGGACAATTTACATCATACTTATTTTGAAAAAAAATCGTTTAAAAAAACGAACAGTGTTAAAGCACTTAATATTTGATGATATTAACTAAGGTTGTTTCCAGGCGCCGCGCGTGGGGGGCGTCAAGGTGTACGATAAGAACCTCTCGAGGGATGAGATCATCATGGACGTGGACATATTGTGAGTATGACTGACGTGACTAATGACTGTGACTCTGTCACGTTGTTTACTAGTCATATACTCTTATCCGCAATGACTTATCTATATTATAACTACATTACTTAAGTATAACTGCTTCTAGAAATAGTGCACCTAACAATAATACTTGGAAATAAAAAGAATAGAAATGATGAAGACAATGAGATGTAAAGTTAAATTAATTATAATAAAGTTTTAGAATTATACAGTATTATTATTTTGTTTCAGTTACGCCGGTGATTGCGATATTTCATTTGTCCTACAACGTATTCGAGGAGGCATTAAAGATCTACAGGTACCGTACCATACCATACCATACCATTTCATACCGTACCATAACATTCTATATCATTCCATACCGTACCATACTATTCCATATCATACCGAACCATACCATACCATACCATACCATACCATACCATACCATACCATACCATGCCATACCATACCATACCATACCATACTATACCGTACCATACCATACCGTACCATACCATACTATACCGTACCATATCATACCATACCATACCATATCATTCCATACCATATCATTCCATACCATACCATACCATACCATACCATACCATACCATACCATACCATACTATACCATTATATCCATACCATACCACAAAATGTAAAATTTACTTAGAATCCCAAACAGTACCTACTATTAAAAGATCTGATTAGTCGTCCTTCACTAAATCAACCAATCAGAATGGGTGACTAGGGAATTGAGAATATGTACGTGGGACCTTCAAGTTATCCAATATACTGAAATAACCCGCTTTCCAGGTGCACGGCATGATGCGGGTGGTGATGAAGCCGCTCATCAGCAAGCTGCCGTTGGTTGGGGGGCTGCAGGTGTTCTTCCTCAACCCCCCCTCAATCGACTTCAACCTGGTCGGCGCCGCGGACGTACTCGACATGCCCGGGTTCAGGTACAGTATGCGTCTTTCTCTTTCTTTCATGCTCTCTTTGAAACTTTGTAGACTTCCAAAAGTCGTTAAGTTCCCAACAGATGGCGTTGTTAATATATACGGTCGCTCTCTAAATTATATTGACATGACATTGACAATTTACTACATATTGAAAAAATATAAAAACAGTATTGTTTTGAATTAAATAATATATTTAAAGTGATGTTTAACAAATTAAGGCCCCTAAACGTATGAAGTACACAAAAAAACTTTGCTCAAGGACACCTCACAAGTATTTTGACTATTAAATGTTTTTATTTGGTTACATATCCATTCGCCTTCAGTACCGCTTCAACAACTAACTTTTGAAAACGATCAATAGGAATTAGGCTCCATTCTTTAGTTTATTTGTAAGCCCATCGGTTAGGTGCATTGTACATAATAACATAGACATATATATATATATTTAGATGAAGACAGAAACAAGATAATAACAAAACGAGACACTGTATATGAGACGAAGAGACGGAACAGCTATTTATGTGAAATGATTTAATTGTTTATATATTAAATTGGTTGACAGCGACATCTTGCGGCGCTGCATCGTGGAGCAAGTCGCCAAGATGATGGTGCTGCCCAACAAGCTGCCCATCAAGCTGAGCGACGAGATACCCACCGTGGACCTGCGCATGCCGGAGCCGGAAGTAACTACGCCTCCTCATTGTGTACACTCGATTCATTTATTCTACACACTAACATTACAAAAGATATATTTCAATTTCAGGGTGTCCTTAGGATTCACTTGGTCCAGGCACAGAATCTCATGAAGAAGGATGTATCTATGTTAGGTGAGTGACCTTGAGTTAGTTAGACCCCACGCGCGGTAGTCGTTCAATAAGTAATGGGATGTTGGTCCAGGTAAGGGCAAGTCGGACCCCTACGCAATACTGACGGTGGGGGCGCAGCAGTGGAGGACCAAGCACATCGACAACGACATCAACCCTCGCTGGGAGTACTGGTGCGAGGTGAATACACTACCACTATTACTATATATATATATATATATCTATGGCACGGTTACGGGTCTCGGTAACACATGTTGTCTCCCACTTCGTATTAATTTTATTTAGTTGTTAGCTCGTAGATTCGCTTAGAAGACTTCTAAATTTGATACATTCCGGTAAGTGCATGCAATTATATTGTTCAATGAACGTGGTGGGTGTGTTTTATTTGATTAACACTAAACCTCCCGACAATTCTTGTATGCCTGTTCCTACTGCACGCCGTCGAATTGACCGGCAATTAAAAGTTATTATATTATATAACGCAGGTAATAATGGAAATAACTAAAAGTAAAGAGTGTAGAAAATATTATATGCATATTCTAAGAATTGTCATGTAGTTTGATAACGATATTATAACGTTTGAAAATGTGTAAGTTTTACAATAGTTTAGGAACGGTCAATTTGACCGGTACTTGGTAGGTTTAGTGTTAAAGAAATATGAGTCGTATTTCGACAACCGGAATGTTTTAATACTGACATCACGATATTGCATTAAGATGATAACCCGTGTATCTTCTCTTTTTTGTACTAAAAGCATGTTATTGGTTTCATACCTGAAGGACTTACTTTGATTTATCCTTCCTATTTTTCAAAGCTTATTTGTTGCACTGTCTGAAGTAATGCTTAAGCGCATGTATGCATGTATGGTTTGGCTCGGCATTTATTATATATATTTCTTGAAATAGTTTCTTAGCGGGTCTTATAACGTTTCAACTTTCGCCTCCAAATAACAACAACAAAATTATTTTCCATTTCTGAATTGTGGAATGAATGTATAATACTTCGCATGAGCTGTTTTCATAAAACGTTATATTAATAAAAAGACGTGTTAGAGAAATGATTTTGTTCTCTCACCTATGTTTGCGTTCGGGAACGTTCGGGATTGATCGAGAACAGGCGCGTATATTGCAATCTCTGGGTCAGGCGCTGCAAGTAGAACTGTTCGACAAGGACGAAGGAAACGACGACGACAAGCTGGGCAGGTGAGTGAGGGTGGTGGTGGGGGGAGATAGTGACCTATCACCGGGGAATAAGGAATTAGATAAGGTCGGCTTTCGCTCATAGAGTTATGTAAGTTTGCACTAGAATATAGTATTGCAATGTGTGCTTGAATTTGTCTATTAGTATTGGCTGGTGTGGGAAAATGTTGCCATTACGTGTTAAAGACTTAAATCTAATCTTATTTTTTATTATTGTAACATTTTCTTATACCAAAGTTAACATTGTAAACGTGCTTCTCAGCCTGCACAGAAGAACATTGCAACCTTGTTGAATGTTCTTATTCGCATCTTCTGTCCTAGTCGTTGCAGTGTTCTTAATATTTTATCTGCCATGCGATGCTAGATGCTTATACTTCTCTCTTTCAGGTGATTTTCTATTACACAATTGAATAATATGTTATTTAAGTTGCCCAAATTCATAAAGAACTAAACTATTGTGTTTGATGTACCCCCAAAAGATTTTAACGTGAACATTGTGGTTTGTCCGAAGGCCATGATAAGCTCGAGAAAGAGCCAGTCGCTGCAGTGCGAGCTGTGGGACTGGGACCCAGGGATGGGCATTGCCAACGATGATTACCTGGGCAGGTCCGTCTCGTGTGCGTCGTCACACCAGCGCACGTATGGACGTTCAGTACCATTTGCGTCACCGATGGTACTCGACGTCGACGTGAGGCCGCCGTTTTCATTAAAACATTTTTGGTGTTCAAAATTTCGCTAATTTAGTGTGTTTTTTGTCGCAATAGATTACATGGGGACCATTTTCGGCTTAGTCGTTTTTAATTTTATGTATATATGTTCACGTTTTCGAAATGATTCTACTAACATTTTCCGTTACGCAGCGATTGGCGATACCCACTTAATATCTAACGTTAATATTGTTTTGCGCTTGTGTGTGTATGTGTGTGTATATAAAGTGGGTTGTGACAGTCTGCGGTGCGAGACGCTGGGGTGCGACTGAGCGTTCAGCTCTACGACTGGGACCGGGCGGGCCGGGATGAGAACCTGGGCAGGTCGGTCGTCGTTGATACAGCATACGGCACGCGCACGGCACGTATCCATCGCCTGCACTGTCACGGTCGAGGTGTTGAACACGCCGCCGGTTCGTCTATCGCGCGCTGCTTGTCAGGGTTGTTGAACCCTAGTAGTAGTTATTCGCACGTCAGCAAAATATGAAACATAAAAGCCCTTAAAAGGTCGTAAAATTTTGTCAAATTAGAATATACATAAATGATTTCTTTCACTCATTTTTTTATGTATAATGTAGTATAATTAATAAAATTACTGTTTATTGTTGCATGTACAATTTGCGTGTATATCTTTTCATAAAACACAAACATTTCATAATCATTTTGGGTTTATTTCCTCAATAACATGTAGGCAGTAAACCAATTGTCTATAAAATAAAATCTTAAATAGTTATTACTTGCAAGTCACTGCACGACTGTCACAATTCTAACCGCGGGCGGGACCACGGCGTGTAATAATGCCATCACTAAACATACTAACAAGTCACTAACACAGGTATATTTGTGTTAATATGACGTGATGTGATATATGAAATGTATCTCTTTACAGGTGTTCTCTAGACATCTCTCAAGTGGTGCGCTCCGGGCGCCTGGACACGGTGAGTGACCACTATATCAACCCTTTGCTCTCGAGAAGCGCTCTCTCTCTCTCTCTCGCTCTCTCTCTCTCTCTCTCTCTCTCTCTCTCTATCTCTCTCTCGCTCACATTATCTAATGCTGTAACTCGTCTATGTATGATATCTTGCTTGTGTTGATCCATCCGATGTTCAAAAAGCATCCGGGTTAATGGAAAACTTCATAACATTTTAACTAAAGTATATATATACTTCGAGTTGCTTATTTAAGATTCTATCAGAACTTGATCCACATGTTAAATATAATATTTTTTCTTCCTGTAGTGGCAAACACTGCAACAGGCCAAGACAGGAAAAGTACATCTCCGTTTGTCTTGGCATCGTTTGTCTACAGACTTGTTGGATCTCAGTCATGTGAGTACACACACACACACACACGTACACACAAACACAGACAATAATTAACTTCATTATGATATAGTTTAAAGACAATATGTATAAGTAATGTTTCTTCTTCAGGCTCTCACTGAGACTCAGCTAATAAAGAACGCAGAGCTGAGTTCAGCCGTTCTGTCCGTCTACATCGACTCTTGCAAGAATTTGCCCGTAAGTTATATTTATTTAAACTAGCTATTGCCGATTTCGCCCGCACGACACGTTCGGTATTGCCCGGTTCATTGGAAACTACAGAAATGATACGACGATTTCTTGAGTTTTGACAAACACATATAAGAAAGTGTTGTATTACAATTGAATGAAGTGTATTCGGTGTGCCGCAGAACGCCCGCGCCAACTCCCGCCCGGACCCGTACCTCGCGGTGACCGTGGGCAAGAGGACCGAGAACACGGCGGTGCAGATGCGCACGGACAGCCCCGTCTACGAGATCGGACACTCCTTCCTGGTTCAGAACCCCGAGATTGACGTGCTGGAGATCAAGGTATGCCGTGCACACTACTGAAGAATTGTATATAAATTATTTATAAATGTTTTCGAAAATACGTAATCTAATGTATTTCCCGCAGGTGCTGGACCAAAAGACCGGCAACCAGCTGGGCATGCTGAGCTACGGGATATCCCAGCTGTTAAAACAAAACAACCTGACGATGCCGAACCAGCCGATGAACTTGCAAAAGTCCGGCCCGGAGTCCAAAATTATATTGGCGGCCCAGTTGAAGGCGAGTTTACAACCTATTTAATTTAATAAGAATTTCATGTGTTTGAAGTTGCTATTATTATGTCTTGTTGTCATTTAGATCCTCAAAGAGGCTATCAAGGAGGAGGATGTGGAGGTGGAGTCAGCGGTGGGTGCTCCAGTGGAGCCCGCGCCTCCTGCGCCCCCCGCCGAGACACCTACCGCAGGTAATAGAAGTAGCAAAATGCTTGTATTATTGCACCGGCTTACTGCACAGCGCACACTGCACGCGCTGCTTGTATTATTTCACCGACACAATGCACAGCGCACACTGCACGCGCGCGCCGCAGCGGAGCGACGCCTTGGTTTTTATGTCATTACAAATAGAATTTTTAGTGTACGTTGTTTTCAGCCAATCCGGCCGTCGCACCTTCAGACACAGATTTGAAAAATATAGAAGACACGACAACACCGACGACCGACAGCACCGACCACGCGCAGGGGACGACGGTCCCCCTCGAACAAATAGTGAAGGAAGTCGGTGAGATGTCGTTAGCTTGCATTCACTACACTGACGAAGATGGGACTTTTAAAATACACCAATGTCTCACTTTGCGTCGTGGTTACGTCCTAAAAAATACGGCGCAAATTGAAACGACGGAAAGTGAATTAAGTTTTTCTACAGCAAACCATCTAAAGATCGACGATAGGTTCCAGGGTTACTAAAATACTACTTTCTAAAAAGAAAATTTAACAAAGTAAACATTTAAAAAACAAAATAATATAATTCTGACAATAAATAAATTGGAAAAATATTTAGGTACCTTTTTTGTAACCAGAAACGACACGTAAAAATACTCGTATATATAAATTTATTATTCTCTTTTAAAAAAACTCAACACACTACGTAATTATAACTTAACTATAAAATTTGCCAAACAAAGTGAAAATAAAACTGTATTAAAATTGCGTTGATTTTTAGTTAGAAGGGGAATCCCCGAGTTTTGGTGGCATGGCGCAATTAGAAACAAAAGGGTTGCCATTTCTTAGGAAAAAAAAAAGCATGGTATGGGTGTACTATTAAATATGCGTGACACTTTCCAGATGTTCCTCAAGAGAGTGCGGCTCCGTCCGGACGGGACTCTCCCAAGTTGGTGCACAGGACGTCCTCAATAACCACGTAAGTATTGATTTAATTATGCTATACTTCATCCATTATATTATTAGTCTTTTGACAGCTCGACGATGGACATGTGTAGTGATGTCCTTAAGATTCTCGAATGCGATACCATTCCGATTATAGTACTACGCCTACGTAAACGTAATAAGAGATATAGAAATTAATATAGAAAATATAAATGTAAACCGGTGTGATTTCGTCTGTATTAAACTGTAAATTAAATTGTCCTAATTGTTTTATTTGTATGCCATAAGAAGAAAATAAACCTTTATAAAATGTTATTATCTAATCGGTGGCACAATCGTAATAATCACTATGTGTGGCACATCACTAAGTGGGCGGTACCCTTCCATGAAGTACAATATTATTTGTATGACATTTGAAAGTAAACAATACAAAACTTCATGGGCGGTGGCTGTCAAAAGACTAGTAATATAATGGACAAATTACAGTAACATTTATTTAAACAAAATCAACTTTAATTCTAGTGTCATAGATAATCTTTAAAATGGTAAAACGCCCGTGCAGGTCGGCCGGCGAGGCGGGGCTCGGGAGGATCCTGCTGTCTCTCCGCTACAGCATGCAAAACCAAGTACTCTTCGTGGTCGTGCACAAGATAATGTAAGGAATCAACTTCAAAAACGGACTTGATACTAATTTATTTTGACTGTAATCCTCTGTCTCCAGGAACATACCTTTGAAGGACCCCACCAACGTACCCGACCCCTATGTGAAGCTGTACCTGCTGCCCGGACGCTCCAAGGACTCCAAACGGAAGACTGTGGTGAATTATTATAAACTAAACTGACTGGAAAATACTTATTCTAGACTTATTATTTTTATTTATCTTAAAAGCAACCATATTGAACAAATATATCATGTTTCAAATTAATTAATATTTATCCATATGTATTGCTTATGCTGCCCAATAACACCGTGAGCCGAGCCGAGCTGCACTCCCGCCAGCTGGAAGTGACCGTCGCCTCGCACAAGGGCTTCCTCGGAGGGAGCCCCGTCGTGGGACAGGTCACCTCACACAACATATACATTTCCAAAATATATCTCCTTATTATTAGTGATATTTAATAAGAAGTCAACCTTACATTTCAGTCGTCATATTAATTTCGGTACGGGGTTCCAATTTACAGGTCATCGTCCATCTGAACCAGTACGACTTTCGCGAGGCTAAAACTCTGTGGCTGGACCTGCTGCCGGAGACGTCACCGAGGGACTAGAACGTCCACTAAGTCCCCGGGATGTTGAAATCATTACAGATCTGTTACTCTTATCGCCTGTTATCTCCTAATAAACACAAACGTCCTTGGTAATGTGCTGTATGATAGATATAATATATGATACATATATATATATATATATATATATATATATATATATACCTAATGTTAAAGTGTTAGATATTTACATGTCGTTGTCTTATGATGAGTTTACTTAATGAAGGAATCGATACTTATGAAGTATACTTTAGTTCACTAATCCTGTAACTACGTTATGTTTGCTTTTTTTAATTTATATTAATAAAATATAATAACAAATTATTCGTTTTATTTACTAACTTCACGCGTACTTCGTGTCAGTGATTGACAATTTTAACAGTGGTCTGAATAACAATTTATTTGTGCTCAAGAATATAGACGTCTAGTAAATCGTAAATAAGTAATGTTCCTAATCAGTACAGTAACATGAGGTTCAGTAACTGTCCTGATTGTTTTAAAACAGTTGTTAGCCGCGACTCAAAGTGCACTATCATTTCAATGTTAACGGGTGAGTTTTTAAAACCACACGTAATGAGTATTTGTCAATTTTATGGTTCGGAATTAATCTCTTTTAGGCAAATCGAAGTACCAAAGTACTTTTAATGTATTTAGTTATAAGTTGTATGTAATAAAATGATAAAAAATATGGCAAAATATTACATATATTAAAATAATGTTCTGAAAATCATTCACCGCGCCGTTATTTAAATTTTGCTTGATTTTATTTTAATTGTAATAATCAACCGTCTTGGTCTGCACAGCCACAGCGTTTCTTGAAGTGAATTATTAATTTTAAGACTAACTAAAATTAAGGCGGATACGAGATAAGGCTGCCAAGATTTCAAATTATTTGTTTAAAATTAATTATTTTTATATCAATCGGAAGACTGCTCGTAGACTCGTATCCTCGCTCGTAGACTCGTATCCTCTTATACATAACATAACATATTTAGAGAAATCAAAGATTATATTATAAGTTAATTTAACAAAAAAATATTATTGTGATTAATATATTTTATTTGATCGAAGCAAATATATATTTTTTTAATAAAACGGGATTGTAATTTTTATTAGACATCATCAATCTCAACACCGCAACGTTCCTTAAACAAGTTATATCGTTACATTTTATACAGTATTCACTTCAACAAAGGAATTTTTATTTTATGGGTTTTCTCATGAATATGATATTTAAATTATAGGCTAAATATACAGCAAGGCTTAGTACTCAATGGTCATCGTTATTTAGTTGCTTTGCCTTAATTATTAAAGCAAAATAAAAAAATACTAAAAACTGACACATTAATTCGCAAAATGGGAATTCACCCAACTACTGATCGATTCAACGATTCGTAGAGACCAATTTACATCATAATAAACAGATTTTGTAAATCTCGACGTAAACTTATAGAAGAGTCATAGACTAATCAATGATAAAGTAACTTTTGGCGCAGTAATGTATGTGCAATGATAAATTAGCTTTCGCCGCTGGCTTTTCCCGCGTTAAAGCCTTTTAAAACAAATGCATTTTTTTTTCTATCTGCGACAGTCTTATCAAAAGTCATTAAGGTTCAAAACTGTAATTACTACAATTTATATAGGCCACTGATGACTACTTTTAAGTTAAATTATTATTAATGTGTTTTTCTGAACATTCAAATATCATTTTAACACAGTTTCTGTCTAGACCATTGATTCTCAAAGTGAACTAAATGCATTTTCCAGAGGTTGACATAAACGAAAAATGATTGGCAAGTTTGATGAGTTCTAATAATCGTCCTCTATTAACACGAGTTCTTATTTGAATCATTCAAGTTATCATATACCAACTTGATACTATTTTTAAAGTAATTTGGCTATTAGTCTAAGGTCAGCCTCCTTTTGGAAAACTAGTCTCTCGACAAAAATGGCTTGAGAATATCTAGTCAAGTAGCAGAACTATGTAGAACTTAAAACGCTTGCTGCTAAATGCTCACATAGCTCATATTAAGCACTCAGTGATGCTACCAACAATATTCTATTTAATTCACCATTTACCGTTGTTAGCAAGTAATAAAGAAAATTTGTAAGAAAGTCTGTTTATTTTAAAAACATTTTCACCGTTTACATCTCTTACACCGAACACTAATAATAATTTGAATAATATTTCATTTCATTAGAAATGTTGTCCGAGCCGTACTTGAATTAGCAACTTAACGTGAAACAGTTATTTATCACTTTCTTTAAAATACACACAATACAGTGGAGTTGAGGACCCACAGATATTCAGCTAATATGGCCTCAGTATGTATGATAGATTGCTTATAAATTTTAATTACAAATTCAATATTGTATCTACATTCAGACCAAATGAATGCTTTAAGTATAAAAATATTAGAGTTCCTTATCCAATACAATTATTTCAATAAATATACTGTTGGTTGTTGGTGTTATGTGTTTGGAACAATCTTCTGTGCAATTATCTTCCCGTAGCCACCGCGTCCACCGTCATAGTCTGTTCTATATTCATCACGGACCTATGGGCAGAAATAATATAAAATCAAGATTAAAAATAATTAATTTATATAAAGGTATTATTAAATTGTAAAGTAAGTAAAGGATTCACTTCACCTGTCCACCTGTTTTGCCTCGTCCATATTGCCTGCCTTCAATGAAACCGGCGTCCCAATCGCATCTAATAATTCTATCATCCAGTCTTGTGCCATTAATGTATCTAAAGAAATACAAAATACTATAATATGTAAAACAATATCAAAACGTACGTAAATAATGCTATGAAATGTTAACCTCATACAATCTTCTGCATCAGGTCTAGTATAATATTCTAAGAAACAAAATCCACAGGGTGTCTTCTTATATTTATCTAATCCCATTACGACGCGTCGGATGTCACCACATCGTGAGAACAATTCATATATCTGTTCTTCAGTGGTATAGAATGATAAGTTTCCTATGTAAAGTGTAGAGGAACCCCGCAATAATTTCTCTTGTTCAGTTCTTGATCCCTATAAATATTTTGTCATTATCATTTAACAAACCAATTATAACATTTTTAGAAGTTATGAAAACACTGCTACGAAACTTATATGCTTACCTTAAAATGTTGATCTCGGTATGAACTAATTTCAATTGCGGAGCTCATGGAATCGCTACTTCTTTTCATGGCGGTTGATAATGGTATTTACGTCGCCACGTTAAATACTAACAGAAATATTTTATCAAATCACGTAATTTTTAAAAATCTTGAATCGTGGACAAAATGCAAACATTCCAAATCCCAATAATAAATGACAATTGACAAATGACAAATGACTTACAATAATGAGTATTACTATACTTTATATTATATAGATAAGTTGTTTAGAAACACACAGGCAAAGGCGTGTACAGCCTCATAATATTAATTAAACAAGCATTCATTTTTGGGACTTAGTACCGTATCCTGAATGAATATATCAATTTAACCTATAAATTAAATTTTAAATTTATTATAAATATATAATTATTTATTATAAATTTATATTGTTTTAATACAATACTTGAAAGTATTTTTTAAATTAATTTTTTTTATACTCAAAACAAGCAGTGCCAAAACTTTAAATTATAGTAATTTAATTATTCACAAAAAAGTGGCATGTTAACCTGATTACTTACCATGTAATAGGTAGGTTTAACGGTAGTCGGTGATGGTCGGAAGCTATCGATGGTCCGCAGCGAGAGGTGTTAGGTCGCAATGGCTTCCTTATGCAAAGAAGGCAAAGAAGTTTTTCTTACGATGGAAGCGTAGTTATAGGAATAGTGGTTATAATAGTTCATACAGTACAGTAAAAAGAGGAATGTTATATTTTGGTAGTCAAAAATCAAGAAGGTGAGCGTCACTCCGAAATCAAATCAAATTCTCTATTGAAAGTAAGTTTTATACAAAACATTTTTTCATTGCCCGAGCTACCAAATTTCATTAAAAAAGGAATACGGATCTCTTAAAAATTTACAACAAAAAATGTATAATGTTAAATATTATAATATACATACCTGTCGTTTGCAGATTGCAGGTTCTAGCCATTGCTCATCCAACGATGTTTATCAGCTACGAGCTGGAGGTGGTGGGAATACGCTGGTCGCCTTTATAGGAATGATCATATTGTGGAACTATTCACTTTTAATTATACAGAACATCCAAACGCCAGAATAGTTTAGATTAGAAATATAAGAAACATGTTTGTGTGGTAGTCATGGTTGACTCTTAACTAGCTCTGTCCGCGACTTCCCTCGCGGATATATTTTAAATAAAATTAGCCTAAGTTAATCCTTATAAC
Organism: Melinaea marsaeus rileyi; assembly: GCA_918358865.1. NCBI lineage: Eukaryota > Metazoa > Arthropoda > Insecta > Lepidoptera > Nymphalidae > Melinaea > Melinaea marsaeus. The sequence goes on along the minus strand of OU911090.1, from coordinate 24,943,581 downwards.
ATCAGCTATCCTCCCCCTGTCAGAATCGGTCCAGCCGTTTCAAAGATTAACCGGAACAAACAGACAGACAGACTGACAAAAAATATATTAAAGTTTACAAAAATACTTCCAGTACTGCGTTAAATAATAAATAATCAACATGTCTACACTTGTAATAGTTTAAAATAAAACAATACGATACCTATTTTAAAGTCTATTTATTTGTAATATATACAACGACTGAGTCACATTAGTAACTCTATTTTATAATAAAACATGTCATAGTACAAACTATACGCCTATAGCAATACTGTTTTAATTTGGTTACCGCGTCTATGACTGATGGAAACATTTTATTAAATTTCAAGGAGTGCAGCGAATAATATATCATTACGACAACATCAACTCAAATAAATAGTACACTATAAATATTAGTAGTAAAAATTATAATGAAAGCAATATAATATAATATATACAAATTGTAAATTATTTTCTTAAAGTTTATTAATATAATTTAATTAACAAAGTTGTTCATCTGTACATTGTTTACGGACTTCATTTTAAGTATTGCCATTTAAAAAACAACGCGCACGTCACATTATCTATACAATAGAACTTCGTAACTTATGGCATTACATTTTTCGTTTAATAATTTCATATAAATATAAAATCTTTTAAAGAAATTCTTTCAATTTTGTTTTACAAGTTAATTTAGATATTTTATTAAGGAAACTGTATATATATGTATATGATAAAACATCATGTTTCTTAGGGTTTTATGCCTTAATTTAATTAAGTATTAAATCAAAGGAATTGGCAGGGTCGCTTGGTCACTGGTTTCTTTCGGAGAGCAGCTCGCACCGCCTCCTCGAACACTTCATGCATGTTTAATCGCTCCAAAGCCGAACATTCAACCAACTGGACTGCTCTGGAAATTAAAAAATATATATTAAAAACATTAACAAGACTCTCTCACGTATAAAATATAAGATTGTACTCATTGGTCATTAATGAATAAGGAAAGGAGTCTGCCGGATTTGATCACGGGGAAAAGACGAGTAAACTTGCTTAATCAGAGGGGTGAGGGGGGAGGCGAGCCTTGGTTGTCGGCTGTAGGTAGTATAACATAAGTGTAAAATATAAGTATAAAGTCGGTTTTGGAAACCGTATAGTTCCGTGAGATGTATCTAAGACCCTATTTGAAGAGCATGGTTACAAGCTATAAGTAAAAATTACTTTATATTTAGGGTACAGTTGCTATTATCTTCTATCTTTGTACACTAAACAAGTGATTTTTAATTTCAGCAGTATGCTGATGAAGCACGGATCAGTTCTCTGACGCCGGCCGGTATCCGAGTGTGTTATCACTTGGCGATAAGGCAGCTGCCGGCGTCCATGTGCGATAGCGCGCGATGCTTTTTACTAACATTCATTGCATTGTACACATTGTATTAATTATTATATTAACACAATGTATATTTAGATTTAATTTTAAAGTGATGCAGCTTTTTGAGTAATAATTACCTTATTTTCCTTTTCAACACTTTTCCTTCCTGCGTCGTGATGACCGCGTCGCCGGACGCTCTTAAATCTGTTTTGGTGGCTGAAATATATTCATAAATAAAATTATTTAATGTAACATGACTAATCATTATTTAAAAACTAAACTTTAAACTACAAATTAGAAAAAACAAGAAATAAAACGCTGATATTTTATCGTTGCTTTAATTTCGTAGTTTACAGATATTTTCATTTTGGTCATTTTTAGTTTCATTGCCGATTCTTAACTACCTTCATCCTTGTTAACTCGTGTTAAGCCAATGACCACAGAATAGCTGTCAACATCAACCCACGTCCAACACTAGGGAGAGACTACATATCCTCTCATTACAGCATATTAACATTGTTAATTATTAATTTAAACACACCACAATAACAATACTACTCACCTACAAGTACTATTGGTACCGAAGAACTGAAGTGTTTTAATTCAGGATACCATTTGTGACCCACGTTTTCATAGGACGATCGACTTCCCACCGAGTAGCACACGAGAAAGCAGTGCGTCTGTACGGAATACACGTTTAATAACCAACAATAGGTATAATATGAAAAACAGAAGTGATTCCCTACTTTAACACAATATTAATAAATCTTTAATAATATAAAGTAACAAATACTATTTGTATGTATTCCCTAAACCGTATTTTTATTATTAGAACTTAAGACAGGTTCAAACTATGAAATGTATGAATTTGTTAAAACATCTATGTAAAAAAACAAGTCAAACTGTTAATCTATAAATATATCGAATTTATAAATAGTTTCCCATCACGGTAAGCGACATTTCAATTAAGCGAAACATGTTTAACAACGTCGGGGCTGCTTTTATTATGAACCTATTGAAAGTTGAAAAGAAATCTTAAATGCGAGAGTTAAATTAAATATTAGATTTATTAAAAAAAATTGTATACCTAGTGGCAATCTGCCATCTCTGTAAGTCGTGTGACTCGTAAAGATCGCACGGGGAATTGATTTTTTTTAAATGTATTTTTTGGTTTTGTCACAATATTGTAAATATAAATCGATTTAATTAAAAATAAACAATTTCTTAATAACTTGACTCTTCATTTAGAACGACACATAAAAGGTAACTTATATTAAGATAATAAATAATAATCAGTTACGTTGTTGTAAGACAAGGGCCTCAGTCGCTCGTAATCCTCCTGTCCCGCAGTGTCCCAAAGTGTCATTTCAATTTCTTGTCCATCTACTTTAATATGACCTACATAGTTGTCGAATCTAAAACAAAATTAATTCATTAAATTATTTTGATAAATATATTCTATATTGAATTTAATAAAATGCGTTAATGTATATAGCCATTGAATATAAAAGATATGTGTCTATCTATTATAAAGTTATTAAAATTTGTCTGTACATCAAAAATATTATTAAATACAGAATCTAAATGTGTCTGTTATCGGTAGGAGCGGTATTTCGCACTATTTACATTAGGATGCGACCTTGGATACTGTTACAACGCGTATCAGCAACGGTCATTGACTACAAACGAGTCGGACCTCCGCTTTTGTCAGTTGTCACATTAGAGATGGATCGTGACTTGAGAGGGGTTTGTGGGCGTTCGTGTTAAGAAGGAAGCGACCAGCTCAAACAATACAACAATGATTTGTATTTAACTTTATAAATGTTGCAATTTACCTCGCGGTTCGCACATCAGCGCGCTAAGTGCTCATCACTGACATTACTGACATTACTTACCGGAAATAGAGTGCAGTGTAAGTATTAATATAACTACAACCAAATTAGTAAATTAGGTGATTCTTGGAATAAATTTGTTATGTAACTTACTACTGTTGAATGTTTGGTTAATGACAACTGTTTAAAGTTACTCATCGTGTTATAACAAGAATACAAATAGTACACAATGACGTCAGGTTACAACCAGTTCTTAAACATGGTTAAAATATTTGTTTATAATTTAAAACGGCAAAAGGTTAACAGTTTATTTTATTAAATGTAGAGATTATGGTATAATTTCAACTACTTATTTAATAATGCAATATATAAGTGTATTATTAATATTAGTTAGTAGAGGAAACATTGTCCCACGATATTTATATAGGTGATATATTTATATATTTTGAAATTTTAAAACACTTAAATAAATTACTAAAAGCAATATTATAATTTTATGCTACAATTTATCTCATTTTTATGGTGAGATAAGGTAATGTTTATCTTGTTGAAAATTTTAAGAGTTCTAATGTACCAAGCGTACCGTCAGATATTTAGAACTTACTGGAATGAATCATGAAAAATTATAACAATGTAGTGAGGTCACTGAAGGAAAACACGACTAAATTACATTCCTATAATATAAACATGCCAATATTTACTTAGCCCTTGATACAAATATAGGAAAAACCAAAGTAGGTGCAGTCAGTCATATTATACCTACTTATAACGCTTACTGATACGAGATAACAATGTTACCGCATCCACCTGCTAATTTTGACACGTTACGATCGAGCTCGTTGCGACCTAATGACCTATATGTGTATATCTAATAATACTAATATTAACTTACACTGTTGGTACATATTCCTTAGGAAATTCATTTCTAGTATAAACGTATAGTAGGCATGTCTTCCCGACCATACCGTCGCCCACCACTGTTATCTTGAGTCTCGGTGCGCTGCCCATGGTTCGGACCGGGCACACTGCAGCAACAACACGATACGCACTATAGCAACAACAATGTCTATTGTTTTCAACACTCGTACGACGACAACCGCAGCATATCGGATTTTAACCAATGATTCACTGATCGGTAAGACAAGTAATTTCTTGATAATTCTTATCAGTAGGTGATGTAATGATCCTATCAAACTCGTAGAATACGTGATAACGCGCCAACTTTAATTAAACAAGGCGCGCGCGCACTTTCGTGGTTAAATGCGAAATGATCACAAATATTATAATGCCAGTGATTCAGCTGCGGTTTGTCACAGAGTTGACAGAATAGCCGTCGGCCGCCAATCGTCATACTCGTGTCCGCGGAAGGCCTCTGCCAATTCAATTCCTAATTAATTCTATCGACGTATTCTGCCCAAACTTGCCACCTCATACTGCGACGAATTATTAGTCAATTTATTAATTATTATTTATATATTTAACCGTATTTCTAAACAGAACTGTTTATCTTATTAATGATATCGCTTGTTAATTTTAATGGGTCATTAAACTTAATGGGTATTAATTATAATTTCTATCTATATATAATTTTAAACCGGTATGTGACCGTTATATTTTTTAAAGGATAATACCGATTTAAACCTTTTTTTAAATAAACTACCTATATACAAGTAAGTCACATTTTATTACACCATTTCTCTCGACCTCCTTGTGCATTTCAAATACATATGATTATACAATCATCATTTAGCTGTTACAGCTGATTAGGCTGGACGTTAGATGTGCATTAGAAAGCATATAAAAAACTATTGTTTAGAAAACATAAATACTCCTTTGCCAATACATAGTAAAATGTAATTAATAATAGGTATGTTATATTTGTCAATAAAATTTATGCTAAACTGAAGACAAGTAGAAATGGTCGACAATAGTCAATTAAGTTACTGATAATTGAAGACACGTCCTCCATCCATCTGATCTAGATGAAGGGTTTTTAACTTTTATATATTACCCTTCCCCTGTTATCCGTCCACAATTATATTTTGTTTTGTTAGCTATATAAATAAAATAAACACAACATCGTTTTTTTATATATTTGTATAAAATGTGGTTTAAAAACATTTTACACATAATTAAATAAACGAGGCAAATTCTGTACATTAAATATTTTGTAAGTATACGAGTATTTATTATTATTCTTTCCTGTTCTTCATAATAATAATTAATTATTGTCATCACTTAATTTATTTGTCTATAAAGATGTTTAGCCACGTTAAGCGTATTTTAATACTGCATTACTGCCTAAACAAAGCCAGGTGCTTTGGTAATATTGGTACGTCTACGTGCTGTTCATCTTTTGGTTCATATTTCTGTGTGTTAATACGAATGATTGTCAGTTATGGAATCCAACATTTGGCACCTATAGTAGTCTTAATTTGAATACAGATTAAAAGCTATGATTTTATTGTAAATAAAGAAAATTGTGAATAAATATAATAGTCTTGTCTAATGTGAAGCGAGGCGCAGCACTTAACTAGTTGATGTGAACGTGTGAGCTACGAGCGGTCTTCGCCGCGTGTGATCCACGATTGAATAGTCAGTAGTCCCTACTCAGTAGCCGCAACTCGCAGCACAAACAGTCCGACAGCGCGACGGCGGCAGTTCGCGCGCGCGGAGAAAACTACATTGGCTGCACAAAAATTCGAGAACAACCCTTCCTTGGCACGTAAAGTCGGCATATTACTTATTGGTTCTTAAAATATTATACATATACATAAATAAATATATAAAGAAATATTTTTAAATAAATAAAAACAAAAATATGTGATATTTTAGTCCCGATTCTGAAGATGCTTTTTGGTAGACATGCTGACGGCACTTTTGTGATGGAGTGAAGCCTGCTCCTGCGATTGAGTCCATCTGGAACTGATGGACTAACAACACTTGTTTTTTATGTAGCGTATATATTTAAAATTTGCAATTTATCCAGTGTAGCAGTAGACATGCGGTATTTATGTTATAATTCAATAACCAATACTGAGACAGACATTACATAATAAAACAATAAAACACTATCAGTTGTTTCAGATCAAAGATATATTTCAACATATTATATAAGTATCATCACAGTTAATCACTACAATGAGTTAACACAAAATGGTTACAATTGTTAAAATAGTCACTTAATATTAATATGTAATTAACAAAGGTCAGTCAGTCTTTACGGTTACTCTTACGACTAAAGTAAAAAACAAAATTAACTTATCATTAGAGAATTGGCAATGTTTATTTTTATATTACTCGTTACTTTGTTATTGTGACATTGTTTAATCCCTCAAGTATGAGTTCCTCCTTCAGAGCGAGCACTTCACTCAACAATTCCTGGTTATTTGTTTGCAGCCGAGCTATTAGAGCCTTATGTTTTCTCTCTCGCTCCTTCAACTGCATAAGAGTCATGTCACATACATCTGTACAAGATGTATATCCGTCTGCAAACATGTCATTTATGATATAGAAGAAAGATGAAATATACATAAAATTTAAAAAATATTAAACATTTACCTGATCTCCGACGACCGCTTATGAGTTTGTCGTTTTCGAGTTTTAGTCTGGATATTTTATTTTGAAATATCTTTTCGTTTGTTTCCTTTTGTTTTGTGAGCTGTTTTAACTTATTTCTGGTGTCCAGTAGTTTTTGGTAAAACTCATTGGATTGGTCCGATACTCTCTGTGCTGACGCTACACATGCTTTGGATTCATTTTTTTCTGAGTGTAATTTATCCTTTAACTTACCGGCTGTCACCTGCAGTAAAGAGTATTTATTATATCTTAATATTTCTTTGTCACTATTTACAATATTTATAGTAAATACCCTGATATTATAATAAAACCACTCAAAATGCTGTTTAATATAATAATAAATATTGTAATATACATTTTATATTAAGATCATTCTGTAATTATTTTAATTTTGGATTATTAAATTTCTATTGGATTTATATTTTTTTTTAGATACAATAAGGTAGTTTCATATTTATAATTGTGTTGATGTGAGATTTTACAACATTCCCAGTATAGAGTACAAACAATAATAGTATTACAAATGTTTCAAAATTAATTCATACTTACAGTGAGCTGCTTATTGTTATGCTCAAGGATATGGTTATGCTCCATTAGGCGTTCAACCTTTTCCGTTGTATTCTTATGATAATGAAGAAGTGTCCAAACAGAATTTATAAGCTGCATGAGGGCCTCTTTACTTATAGTGTCATTTTCAACATCGGTGTGTGGATTAAAGTGATATGATATGTTAAACAAACTAAATTCCTAAAGTAATATTATAATAGTCAGATTACAATCACATCGACAGATAAAATGTATGTAATAACTATTCATATTTACCTCAGTTAAACCTATTAAACAATCCTTAAAATTATTAAGCGTACACGGCTCATATATGGTAGCTTTTTTGTATTTATAATTCTGAAGAAGTTCCCTAATTTCTTCATCCAAGCTGTCGATTTCTTCAGACGCCATTACACACAACTTTAAAATTTTAATTTTAAGAGATATTAGTATATACTTATCGAATGTATTTTAACGTTTAGATACTTTTACACAAAAATCTAAAGTTTTAAAAAAGGTTTCAACTGTTTCATTTATATTTTTGAACAAACAGTTTTTAAAAGAAACTGTCACATTATAGCTGATGTTGATCGTAGTGGAAAGGAGCACCAACTCTCTGAACAAAAAAGTATTCAAAAAGTAGTACTCAATTGATGGCGCTACTGTTACACCAGGGTATGAAAACGATAAGCTTGAATAAAATGAACAACTTTTTAATTAAGCTGAGCGTAAGCAAAGCTCTTAACCGTTTGGGAGACCACTTTTTGTGTTTAGATGTTTCTAGATTGCGACGAGAGAATTAGCTAAAAATTTTCTCATGTATGTTTGAGCCGAACGCGAATGTTATTGCGAAAACAGATTGAAAAAATATTTAGCCATTCAAAAGTTATCAAGAAAGGAGAGGGGCTCAGCTCAACACTCGCCACGCACGTTTGGCGGATCCTAGTACATACCTAATGCCTTAAATTGGCAATAATTCAAACAAGGATCAGCAATGGCCTATAGCCATTAGCTCTGTGATATCAATAATAATGGATAATATAAATATTATAAATTGTGTCTTTTCTTACGATTTTCCTAGTAAAGATTTCGTAAACCGAATCTTCTCCAGTTTAACCCTCAAAAAACAATTTTACTAATAGGAAAACCTACTTATACTTTCGAATAATTATCACTTTAAATGCAATTGGGAAAAGAATGCCAAATTAAGATCGACAAAACTAAGAGTGATCATGAAAGCAGGTTAGGTTAGCATACCGTTTCACCGTTCGAATTCTCCGAGACTCATTGCTTTACATAATAAAATACATTAAAAGATGATTTCTTGGTCTTTACGATGAGTAGATATGTAAATTAAAAAAAGAAATCGGGCATCTATTTGATACAAAGAACAAGAACTGGGCTTAATATACACATACTTTAAAAAAAACATTTATTATGTTTATAGTATAACTTGTTTATTTAATATTCCTCAAAACTGTTGATCATTTGATATGCCTAACACTTTTATAGAATAATATAAATAAACGTGGAATTTAAAGATTTTTAATAAGAAAGCAAGCACTGTTAACAAATTATTTTATTTTTACAATAATTATCAATTTACAAATATTTATCATCGTAACATACATTCTTGGATTATCATTCAGATCATATAATGTTTAATTAGTAATAAAAAGAAAATATGGCATCTTTATAGTGAAGAGATTACTGCACCGGTCCAACAGGTGCTCATTAGTTATACATACACATACTAATTAGAAGGTTATTTTGTGTACTCTTATTATGACACTTCTTAGGCGCCCAGTGTTGAGATTTCTTTGCCAGTTGAGCGCCGACAAAACCAATCCGAGGTGCAAATACTGGCAACGGTTGGTTCTATAGAGACGTGGTGTCACTTTTTCCTAGAGTGATCAACCAATTTGTTCTGAAAAATAATATATTAAATAAAAAATTTCACGTCCACTGTCCTCGAAGCATAAATGAACGACACAAACCATTTCAATGCAATAGAGAATGAACGGGACATAATTTCATATAATTTTCAACAACTGAAGATCAAAAACAAATATCTCAAGCTGGGATCAAATAACTTGGGTTTGAATCGTGGTTAAACTAGTGCATTTTAACAGCTATCTTTACATCTTATGGTCTTAAAATAATGATAAATGTATATTTAATGAAACACATTAATAATTATTAGTAGGGAATCTGCAAGTGTGAAGTGATTGAGTATGACCAGTAAGTTACCCTGGCCGCGTTCAGTCCGATCTCGCTCAGTCTCTTGTGCTGGTAGGTGAGGGGCTCGTGCAGCTTGGCATCCCCGCGCTTGTAGAAGTCGCTGTAGTCCAGCCGGAAGGCGAGCGTCTGGAGCGACACCTCCGCGTGCAGCGCAAGCTTTAGGATGAGCGTGGTCACGTGCCCTCTGGAAGTGTTGTTTACTTTTGTTATTGATTTCAAACACTATTTAAAAAACATTGCAGCGTACCACCGGGACGCTAACCTGTAAGTCCGCGCCCAAACATTCAAGTCGGCTTTTCTATTGGCTAGGAACTGTTGAAATATTTTCCTCTTCTCTTTATCCAGTGCTTCATCGGCAGTCGTGAATGCATATTCTCCTACAACATTGAAAGTACCGAACGTAGATATTATTATATTTATTATATTATTTGAAGCACGCGTCTTTGCCTGAGCTTCAAATTAAAAGAATATATAGTAATCGACCGTATACCTCGTGAGATTCGTTCCGCCTTCAACTCCTTGAGTTGTTCCCGTCGTTCCAGCTCCGCGGTGATACCGGTGTGAAGCGTAGTTTCAAAGCTTCTTAGCGCCAATATTTCATTCAAAACATTACCCAAATACGACTGAAGTTCCTATGCGATTTAAAAGAAATATACAACTTATTACATAGTCTCAATTGCGAAGTATTATTATTATATTTACACCACACGACCAAACTCGAAACTGTTATTTCTTCTTTACACTACATACAGATATACATGATATATATCGCGGTACCTGCGTGGTGTGGTGTATCATGGCGTGTATGGAGTGTCTGTCGAGAGCGCAGTGGTGCAGCGCCAGCAGCGTGTCGAGGTGCTTCCGGTCGGCGGCGGCGGCCAGCAGCCCCGCCCACGCCGTCTCCGCGCCCTCGCAGCTGGCCTCCTGCAGTGCCCCGCAGAGCCGCAGCGCCTCAGCCCGCAGGCACGACACGCGGCGCATCAGGCCCCACACCTCTAATATAACCGATAAAACGTTCATCTTTGAAGACAAATATTTCACAAGTTTTATAACAAAATGTCGAGGAAAGGAGCACAAACCCGGCATGTGTTTGAGTCGCTTCTGAAGGATGGCGTGGTCGCGCCAGGCATGGTGCAACGCGTGCTCGATGCGCTTGACGCGCCACAGCTGCGTGAAGAGCGCCCGGTAGCGCGCGGCGCACGTGGCCGGGAACAGCGTCCCCAGAGGCCCGTCCACGCGGTACTGTAGCAGGAACACGTCCCACCCGCTGTCCTCGCGACCGTCGCCTGCACATACTCGAATTAGAAGCTACTCATACATAAACGCGATTAAACATTTTTTTAATATTGGTTATCGACATCGTAGGTCCCTCACAGTTGGGATACAGGTTGACGTGCAGACGGGCGAGCACGTGTTGAGGTTCGAACTGCGCGTTGGTGGCCCGCACCGCCGCCTCCAGCGTGCACGTCAAGTTGTGCACGTACAGAGACGTCGCGGGCTTGTTCAGCTCTTCCCTGAGACACATTAGATAAAAATACATCATATTTACGAATGCTTATCTTGGAAAATTTAAGAAACGTATGCATGTTGCTATGAATTTATTATATTCACAGTTAACGAGGATAGTCAGTACTGCATGCATGCTGGTGCTACGACTAGATGTAGATGGTTTCAGTCTTTTTCAAACTTTAATTTGTCGTTATGTTCCCGGGTACATACTGAAGCAGCGTCATGAGGTGGTGCACGAAGTCGCCCTGTGCCAGCAGCAGGTACCGCCTGTGCGCGGCGAGGTGGTCTAGCAGGTGGTGGTGCGAGCAAAGCGCGCCGAGCAGGCGCGCCGACGCCGCCTCGTGCGCCAGCGATACGCCCTCGCGCAGCCCGCCTGCCTCCCACCACGCCACCGCGCGTTCCGGGGGTCGCTCGCCGCTACCCGCACCGCTACCTGCTCGCGGTATGACAACCATGTAGCCCCTGACTAAGCCAAGACATTTGCACTAGGGGCTAAATTCTACTCATTTAAATTTCTAAACGTGACATTTGTCTGTCTCTCTATATTTTTATCAGTTAACCCTTTAGAATATTTTTGATATGTTAAGGCTTAGGGCGACCGTCCAACTTAACCGACCGGTCATGTTAGGTTTTTTCGACTTTTGATTTATATAGTAATGCATAACCGCTGACCGCTGGAGTGCTGGGGCTGCAGCAGGTCGTGCAGGTGGCTGTGGTGGCTGGTGGGCTCGTCGGCGCAGGCCTCCCTCATAAACACCACGCTCTTCCCCGTCGCCAGGATCTGCGCCGCCAGCTCGCGGGACATGAACGATGGCACCATCCACTCCCTGAAGTTCGATATGTTATGATCCTTTGTTGATTGCAAGTCAGTAAAGGCAGTAGTAATAAAAATCAATTTCGCTCACCTCACTCTATACTTGTCATGCCACATCCTATCAATTGGAACTCCGCTTCTACTCTCAATAAAGAATTCATTAAATGGGTCGTCGATTTCACCTGAAATGTAGACATATTGTTATTTAAACTAATCTAAAATTTATTTTCACACTTACACACACATATACACTATAGTAACATTGGAGGGGTACTCGCCGTGCAGCAGCCAGCGCGTAAGCATGAGCAGCAGCGGGTAGGTGAGCGCGGTGAGAAGGCGGCGCGCCAGCGAGCACACGCGCCCTTCGCCGGGACGCACGAGGGTACCGACGTCGATATATACTATAGTAACATTGGACGGGTACTCACCGTGCAGCAGCCAGCGCGTGAGCATGAGCAGCAGCGGGTAGGTGAGCGCGGTGAGCAGGCGGCGCGCCAGCGAGCACACGCGCTCGTCGCCGGGACGCACGAGGGTACCGACGTCGATATTTGTATAACATTTGACGGGTACTCACCGTGCAGCAGCCAGCGCGTGAGCATGAGCAGCAGCGGGTAGGTGAGCGCGGTGAGCAGGCGGCGCGCCAGCGAGCACACGCGCTCGTCGCCGTGACGCACGAAGCGGTGCACGCATGACGCCAACTCGCCGCCTAAGGGACATTTTTATTATATTATATAAAAAACAAACTGTTCCGACTTTAATTATACTTGATAAATGCTGTTCAACCGAGAGTCCTGAGAAGCATTATTGACCTGACCAGGACTGATAAAAGAATGTATGAGGAGGATGAATGCATGGTGATAGATAAATCGAATTTATAAGGGATGTTTGGTTTGAACAATTCTCGATTAGACTGAGGATGTTTTGAATAAAGGACAGGTCAAGATTACCCGGAAACGCAGAGCGTGTACGAAGGAACTTATGAGATCTACTCTCATAGAAGCGAAAGAACTATGCTGATTGGTAGGAAATGGAGTTATCTGCAAGTGGTCTCTACCTATCCTTTGTGAATAAGACACGTGATAGTACGTAGTTATGTATGTATGTATGTATGTAAAAGTAGTATTAAACAATTATTGTATTACAGTAGGTAGCAGATGGCCAATATGGACGAGTTAATAAAGCCACAGCTAGTGTCAGCAAGTACAGTACAGGATACAGTACAGGATATTTATTTTATTTAAATGACTCGTGTAATTTTATTACGAACTAGCTGATACCCGCCCGCTTTGTTGGGCAAATAATAACAAAGAATCACAAATTGTATGTGGGTAAATTGAAAATAATCACATATAATCACAAACTGTATGTGGTTAAATTGAAAATAATCAAAATTAATCACAAACTATGTGGGTAAATAGAAAATAATCACAAATAATCACAAATAATCACAAACAGTATGTGGGTAAATAGAAAATAATCACAAATAATCACCAAATGTTTGTGGGTAAATTGAAAATAATCACAAATAATCACAAACTGTATGTGGGTAAATAGAAAATAATCACAAATGTTTGTGGGTAAATTGAAAATTTTATCACAAATAATCACCAAATGTTTGTGGGTAAATTGAAAATAATCACAAATAATCTTAAACTATATGTGGGTAAATTGAAAATAATCACATATAATCACAAACTGTATGTGGGTAAATTGAAAATAATCACAAAAAATCGCCAAATGATTGTAGGTAAATTGAAAATAATCACAAATAATCTTAAATTATATGTGGGTAAATTGAAAAAAAACACATATAATTACAAACTGTATGTGGGTAAATTGAAAATAATCACAAATAATCACAAACTGTATGTGGGTAAATAGAAAATAATCACAAATAATCTTAAACTGTATGTGGGTAAATTGAAAATAATCACATATAATCACGTACTATATGTAGGTAAATAGATAATGATCACAAACTGTATGTGAGTTACGGAACCCTAATCCTACGAATAAACATAGTGAGAGGCCAAATAATTTTAATTTCTACTGATATGCAATGGGAGAAGAGAGGGAGCGGGGGGGTACACTTTGCAGTTTTTTAGTTGTAACTTTGGAACGGTTTGGACCTTTGCAAAATCCTTTCTTATTGCACCTATTCAATATGTCAGGAGTCTTGTATCCAAATATCAGCTTTCTAGGTATTACTGTTTGGGCTGTACAGCGATGAATGAGTCAGTGAGTGTCTTTTTGTTTTATATATTAAGTGTAATATGTCCACAATGTCCAATGTTATACTTTAATGTACACTACTATAGTTTTGTGGTGTCTCGTGTATAGTTAATAAAGCTTATAATATTATAGATACGAGTATACCTTTCTTATGATGTGCCGCGTGTGCGATGTTGGCCAGCCACGTGAGGCGGTGCAGCGGCTCCTGGGCCCACACGCACACCCGCCGCAGTGTGCCCCCCCCGCCGTCCCCCTCGCACACCTGCACGCACACGCACGCACACGCAAACATTATACATACACACTTAGTAGAAGTAAAATCAAAATACATTATTTTATAGTTAAATATTCTGTCATTTAGTAACAGTAACAGTATCCACAATAGAATGGTCCTATTTATTTAATTTTTAAGAGATAAAGCCAATCCAAATTTTACAAACTTCGTTCTGTATTTTCCATGTGATGAAACAAACAGCCAAATAATTTTATTAGATATTTTTTGGGGATAACACAGCAAATACCTAAACAATATGTACAGGGTTAGACTCCTTGTTTCTATTGTATTATACTACATATTATACTTTGACAAATTCGCGACCGCTGACGTGAATTAACGTTATTTCAAATTCTATTCCTGGTTGACGTTGACGTAAATTCACGTCATTTAAAATTCTATTCCCGGATGATGCACACAAATTTTATACTTTTTATCCTTCCCTTGACGATACAAGTTTTGCGGCAACCAGCTTCAGAATTTCATAATAAGAGCCGGTACACAGAATTAAAAACGTATAAAATTAGACGGGATTGAATGTTTTAATATATACTTTATAATGTTAATCAGTTAGTAGCAACGGGCACAAAATATCAATTATGCCAGTGAGGAGCAAAAGTAAAGTAAGTAAAATACCTGTGACTGCAGCAGTGCAATGCTCCGATAATATTCTGTTAGTTCATCTCTGATCGAGGACACCAGCCCTTCACCCATTAAACCTGAAACAAGGAAACACTTCATATCATAAAATGTATTAAATAGAAACATTTCTAACATTACCATAAATAAATTTATAGATAAATATAAACATTCTCATAGGTGGAGGGAGAGACAGTTTAATTAAATCTTTTTATCTTTTTAACATACAAGTGATCACTTGAGTATGTCAGGAGACCTTATTTAGTACTATACTTATTGAATATGTCCTTCGGTAAAGACCATTTTTTATAGTTTGTATACGATACAATCTTATAGTAACATGTTATCAATCCTGGTTAGACTATACGAGAGGTTAAATAGACATAACCAGACCTTGCGGCATAAGTCCCGATGAAGTATCGATGAACTCCTTGAGTCGATCGTGTAGGAATCCAAGGTGAGCTATCCGCGAGTAGAGCGCCTGCGCGGGTCGCGGCCAGCCGCCCGCGCCCCGCGCGCGCACCCCGGACGCCGCCAGCACCGCCTCGCGTACGCACGCGCGCTCCGTTACACCGTCTATGGGAGAGTACATAACTGTTAGTGGATCTATGTATACAAACAAATTAATTACTTTTTAACAATATTATCTTGGCAATTAGAATTAAAATCTAACTTCAAAATAATTATTTTTATGCTTTATTAACAGACAAGGAAAAAACATATCACCATTGTGAATGTTACATATAACTTAAAATATGTTATATTCGTAAATAACTTATAAAAATAATAAATAACTATTACAATATAATATTAGAAGGACTGGCCGATAGAATTATTACTTGATAATTTTAATTAGTAACCATTTGACTGTAAAGCTATTATCATATTGCTGTTGTTAGAAGGCAGACTCTGGCTGGATCCCTGAGGCTTGGGTGCGTGGCTCCCCCAGCTCACTGATCCCACTGTGCTTTTACTAGAGCTTGATGCTGCCGATACTCCCAGTCCAGAATTCTAAAATAAAATATACATCATGAATATAAGGGTTTTAAAAGGAAAAATATCTTATACTGTTAACTTCAATTAAGTTATGAAATATGGTTTATGAAAACACTTACAACATTAGGAAGGTTAGGGAGTGGGAATAATTGTTGAGTGGATTCCGAATGTTGCGGAGCTTCCGAGAGAGCCAGTAGTAATGAAAGAATAGCAACACGCTGCTTCAATACAAACTGAAATATTTAAACTTTATTAAGATACCTAACTACAATTTTAAACAAACCATAGAATGTCTATTCAATCAGTTCTTACTGAATTTTTCAGCTTTGCATATGATTCATTGAACTTATCTGCATCCTTTGCAGATACACTGGCAAGTTTTGTATGAATCTTTTGACACAACAACCTCTCATCCTGTGATGAATGACTTTTTTCACTTGTGGATGATAAATATGAAAGAGCAAGTTCATACGCCCCATCTGAAATAAATAAAATGAAAAATATTAGTAAGTAATTTTCTATTAAGACAAAAAATCATTACAACTGTTTCAACCTTTCTTTTTGAAGTTAGAGAATAGATCTTTAAAAAACTCTTGAATGATACTCATTTAAGAGATAAAAACATTGAAATAAATACAGTTTTGTAATAAGATTCATCACATGAAATAAAAACGGTTTTCAAAAACTTTAAATTGACAAAATAATTTTAAAAAACGAAGCTTACCCGATTCGGATGACAGTCCTTCACATAATTTATGAAGTAAGGTTGCGATAGTACTACTAGCGGCAACATCCATATTAATTTTTAACCATTACTGTATAATAAAAACAATATTATAAACACAACTCATGCTAATATAGTGCTGATATAGCTTCATTAATTTAAACTAATTATACATATTAGGGATATATATGATATAAATTAAGATTACAAGCTTATCACTTAAGTACCCTATTTTACAAAAAAATTAAAGCAAGTTAGAATATATTAATAAACTTACAGTTTAAAACCAATTACGGATTAACTGAATATATTTTCAATTTTGATGTTTACAATTTAAGTTTATGTAGAAAATATGACAGTTGTCATTTGTCATCTATCATAAATATATGTACATTTTTTTATTTAAATTTAACGTCTCTAGCAAAATAAATGGACTTCAAACACTATTTCAATATGTTTAATTATAATTATCTCTAGTTAAATTTGAATATAAAAAATTAAAAATTAATATATGCTTCTAGTAACAGAATAAAGTTCTTTATATTCTTGCAAATAATATTGTAACTAAATGGTGTAAATATTCTAAAAAAAAATATCAAATATTTCAATGTGTGTGAATTACTCGTTTAATTTATTTTCTAATATAACTCTATAAAAATATAGTTAATAATTACAGTTATTATATGACTTTAAGGTCCCATTTACTTGTAGCACTCTGTGCTATTGAAATTAAATACACATTATGAATTGTACACTCTGTGTCATTAAATGACGCAAACTTATAATTTACAAAGTGACTGCTATGCTATATCTAAGGCGTTATTTTTTATGAATTCATGAAAATGAATAATTGCTAATCTATTTTAATATAAAGTTAGGGTACATCATGATTTTATAATCAAGATTTAAATGTTAATTATTCAGCTAGTAATAGAATTAAATGTGTGAACATGAGTTTTTCCATTGATGAAGTGAACTTTCTCGTGTATCGATACTTACAGGAATCCGGTACATATTATTTTAAATACCGTTTTAATGAAGCCAACATATCTTTACTGTCGAAAAACGACAAGTACGATGATGATATACTATTGATTTCTTGCAGGATTCCATCATTCAGCCTATACGTTTGGAATTGAGTCTCATATATCTCAAAGCAATATAAATGGAGCGCTGGTACCGCCGGCGGCCTTATTAAACATACTACAGAAAGGACTTCAATACACAGAGGCTGAAATAACCATAGGCGAAGATGGTATGTGAATAGAAAACTGTAACATAAAAATGTATTACATGGTCTTTATACAATATTATTCACAGGGACAGAAACACGTCTTACAGAGAGCCTTAGTTTAATTGATGCTGTTACTACTGATATAGTGTCCACCCGTCAAAATGCTCACAATGCACAAAAGCAGGCAATCAAGGAACCTGGTTCTGGTGGTGAACAAAATGGTGTTGATGTATGTGCTTAAATTCTGTTTTATGTGTACTTTAAATTAAAAGATGAGTCTGTAAAAGAAAATATTTGTAGGGAACAACATGCAGTGCAGCATCAACAACAGGTGGTACGGTGACACCAAGTGTCCCAGAAAATATGGATGTTGATCAGTCTATTGAAATACCGGCCAGCAAAGCAACAGTACTCCGAGGTCATGAATCTGAAGTATTCATATGCGCTTGGAATCCTAGCACTGATTTATTGGCTAGTGGATCTGGAGATAGTACTGCTCGGTAAAATATAGGATATATTATTATATAGATTTAATACTTAAAAACATAATAACTTATTTAAATTATTTGATATGATATACATTGGAACATATTGTTGTACCTTGTAACAATATTACCAGCAATAATTCTATAACCCCTAATTAATATTATATGTATATTTAAATATAAAAGAACAATCCTGTGGAAAAGATATATAGTCCAAATTACTGTTCATTCTGACAAATAAATAATGTTTTTGTGATGCAAACAGAAAAATAATAGTTATATTAAGATTATGGTGGTTTTGTTTACATAATTATTCACCATTAGCAATTTATTTTTAATAATAATTTTTATATACAGATGCTCACTTATTAGTTATGCATTTTATATATTTGTATTTTAAAATTACCAATACATTTTAGAATATGGGACATGTCTGACAATCCGGCAACTACTCCTAACCAGCTCATATTAAGACATTGTATTCAAAAAGGTGGAGCCGAAGTTCCAAGTAATAAGGATGTTACTTCATTAGATTGGAATGTATGTTTTATCTTATATATACTAAGTATGTTAATCATCATATTTTGTTATCTATATTGAGAGATTTTTTATTTTTTAGTGTGATGGTAACTTATTAGCAACTGGGTCATATGACGGTTATGCACGAATCTGGACCACTGATGGAACCCTGGCCTCTACGTTAGGACAACACAAAGGTCCTATATTTGCACTTAAGTGGAATAAGAAAGGAAATTATATCCTAAGTGCTGGGGTAAGTGAATCCCAATAGTATTATAAATATGTTAGTCTTATCTATTTTAAAAGTATGTATATATTATTGATATAATTTGTAAGAAAAACACTTTTGTACACACAGTACATAGTGGCAATTAGTTAAACAATTAAGAGTTTTATATAACAAATTAAATTAATGATTTGTAGCCTAACTAAATATTATTGCATGTTGTTTATAGGTTGACAAGACAACTATAATATGGGATGCAGCATCGGGACAATGCACTCAACAGTTTTCTTTCCACGCCGCCCCGGCTCTTGATGTTGATTGGCAGACAAATAATTCATTTGCATCATGCTCTACTGATCAATGTATTCACGTTTGTAGATTACATGTGGACAAGCCTATAAAAAGCTTTAGAGGGCACACGGTAAGTACTGCAACATGGATAGTTGATGATACTTAATTATTAAAATACTATTTTAAACTTAATAAATTATATTTTTATATTATTTTAAGTGATGACAGGCTTCAATGCCCAACTATGTTATACAAGATAATTTCCACATATCCTTCAAGTTTATTAAAAAAATATGATAATGTTCCTCCATATGAGTTGAAAGTCTTAAAGAATAAAATGTAATATTTACAAATTATGTTTATAGAATGAAGTGAACGCAATAAAGTGGGACCCACAAGGACAATTGCTGGCTTCCTGTTCAGATGATATGACACTTAAGATATGGTCCATGAAACAAGACACCTGTGTTCACGATTTAAAAGCACATTTAAAGGAAATTTACACAATAAAATGGTCCCCAACTGGCCCTGGCACGCAAAATCCTAATATGAATTTGATACTTGCCAGTGCATCGTTTGATTCCACTGTGCGCTTATGGGACGTAGAGAGAGGTGTTTGTATACATACATTGACAAAGCACACGGAACCTGTATACAGTGTAGCATTTTCTCCCGATGGGAAATTCTTAGCCAGTGGGTCGTTTGATAAGTGTGTGCACATATGGTCTACCCAGACGGGTGGACTGGTACACTCATACAAGGGTACGGGTGGAATTTTTGAAGTTTGTTGGAATTCAAGAGGCACAAAAGTTGGTGCCAGTGCAAGTGATGGTAGTGTTTTTGTTTTAGATTTACGTAAGTTGTAACATAATATTAGCGTAACTTATGAGAGCAATTACAGTTATAATTGTGAATGAACTGATACTTATATTTCTTTACGGTGTAATCCTAATTTCTTTATTACCCTTGAAAGAGGTCATAATTTCTAGAGTAGAAATATATTTTATGTTGTATACTTAATTTCAGAAAGTTTTATTCAATCAAAATATTTTTGTTACAAAAATTTAATATAAAGACAAACGTGTTATAAATAATAAACTTAAATTGATAATTGTACTGTTCATAAGGTACATTGTACTTCAGTTTTCATTTTTCATTACAGATAAGTATATAGTTTTGAAAATGGACAGGAATAAATGTCCTTTAAAATATTATTTTATTTTATTTTATGATATTTGTTAAAAAAGATGCTTTACTAAATATGCATCTTAGTAATTTGAATATAAAACATTCATTTAATGGTTTTTTTATTTTACCACTTTATATAGCATATTAAAAAATAAAGTATTATAAACTTATCGCTTAAGAACCAAATGTCCACAATATTAGTGCAAGAAAGAGACAAAGCTTCTTAACATTCCATGGATTCACGGTGCGGATGCCGGAGGAAAGAAGAAGAAGAGGAGTGCAATGCCTGGGACTTGCGACCCTGGTGTAGGTTATAAGGGGCCCCTTTAGTATGCACATACACGCTCACCTTCACTGTTCACGCTCCTCTCCCTACGTAACCAAATATTAAAAAAACTACTAAAGGCACCTTTGTAATACATTCTAGAAATTAACAGATGATTGTTCTAGAAAGGCTGAGATCCTTAAATAAGTTGTAGAGAGATTTTGCTTTTATACCTCTTGTTCCTACTTCTACAACATACAAATTAAATATAAATTTATTCCTGATTAGAAATATATCAATTGTGCTTATTGTGGAATATTTACTTACAATCACTAATATGCCTTACTTCCACTAGAGATCAAATTTAAATTTAAATTATGGCCTTTTTTTGAGTATACTTAATTTGCAACATTGATGGATGGATCAAAGACAGATAATAACTAGTAAATAAATATCTCATAGAACTGATATAATGCCATGAAAAAGTATAAATAAGATAAAAATATGTATATTTTCCACAGTATACTTACAGTACTTTAACTTAACACTCATTCTTATTATATGTACATTATAATATGATACAATTATAATTCCAATGGTCTTTGATAAGCTAACATATCTTCATGTTTATAGAGTGTATGAAGTTTTTCATACATATATTTAAAAAAATATAAGAGGTCATCATATTGGCCTTCATAAGGTTTACAATTATCATATTTTTCTTCACTATGTTTTGGGTAATGCAATGTAAGCTGAGAATTATACTGTTCACTGCAGCCCCATGCACACATGTGTAGCTCCAGAAGCATTTGATGCAATGCCTCAACGGTTGAAAGATACCACCTGGGGCTTCCTTTTTGGTGTCGCCAAAATTGAGATATTCTATTCTGTAGTACTATTTTTGGAATTTTTTGCAACCTTTCATCAGCAAATATTCCTCTACTTTGATTCCATGTACTGTCAATAAGAATTAAACGATCAATGGGTAATTGATCTACATGCTGAATTGCATTTAGTTCATTGTTGCTTTTAAATATTTTTGTCATCAAAGTTCCAACATTATATCCAGAAGGTAACTCTGATAAAATATTATCAGTGTATGTTTGAGCGTCCTTTTTTCCAGTAAATAATTCTTGAACAGAGCATGCTTCGGTTCCTGGATATAGTAATACAGTTCTCCCGTCATTTAAATAATCAGGCATATTGGGATATGTATAAACTTGCACATCATGAGGAGCTAACACAGCTGCATGGGCTGCAGTACTTTTACCGTCTATTTCTCTTCTATGTTTTATTATGTCAACCTTAATCGGCAGCTAAAATATAAATCTTTCATGAAATAAACATTAAAAAATATTTAAATAAGTGTACAATTAAGTTTATCTTACGGTGCATGTCGGTATCCGTCCCTCTAGTTGTGACACGGGAACAAAACAAGTGTAACAAAAATACATTCGAGATTTCCCACAAAGTGGACATGGACTACGACAATTTAAACTGTCCAAAATGTCAGTACTGGAAATATTCAACCCTTCGAATGGTTTATCGTCTCTATACCTCGCTTCTGGGCTCTTAGGATTCATGTTGTGACAAGTGATTAATATATTTAAAATATATTTATCTGATGGAAATTAGCATAATCTAAAATCTCAACTAACATTAGCCCTTTGTATCCTAAAGATTAAAAGCAAAATTTTCAAAAATCCTACATCCAATGTGTATTGTGTATGACTTGTCTACTATAAATATGATAGCAAAGACGTCATAAGTCTTTTAGAAAATATCATTATGACAATTATTTCAGATGAGGTATAACAACCAAATAGTTTAAATAAAAAAACTAATAAATAACAGTTCAACAAATCCTCATAATGGCGCTAGTGTTCGGCTCCAATTTATTTTATGGAGTAATTTCTCTTATAAAGGAAGTAATAAGTAATTAATACCTTAACTCTTCATTCACTAAAAAGTGTGAACATTTGAGAGAGTCTAATATGGTTATACTTTATCCAATTAGAATTGTATAAAATAAAATTCAAATATATTCCTTTAGGAAGCATATGTATATTTTTGTCCGTGTGTCTTGATGAGATTATAAAATCTATTTCAAATTTACATTTAAGTAACGCAACTTATATATAACAATTTACATTTATTAAGATAACTTCATCATAACGAATTATTTATGATGATTTACTTTACATACTTGTTCGATATGGGGAAACAGCATATTATTGTTATTAATTACAGGAACAAAACAAAATGATAATATTTTGAATATATATTTAGTTTACACTTAAACATGTCTTAAAATACTACGATATCATTTTAATAATTAGTTTAAATGAATTTACCATGTATATACGGTGCCTTTGAAATTTATATTTTTTAATAAATATTAAATTTTAAATCACACCTAATTTAATGTTTTTATTTATAATAAGGCTAATTTAATGCTGCTATCCTAAATTGATAAGGAAAATAAAAAATATTTCTAAGTATTGTGTAACGAAATACGATACATGTATCATAACAAACCTTACAAATATTTCATCTATTTTCGTTATTACGTCAAAGTGCATATATTTGTGATTTAAAATATTTTTCTGTAGTTTTGAGTGTAAGAATAAGGTAAATGATAATTTGTTTTTCTTTATTATTTATAAAGTATAGATCGTATAACTTTATTTATACGTTTCCTATAATATTCCTATTGCCTACCTTGTTTAAGACAATGACGCCATTTTGTCGCGCCGGCTGATCAGTAATATCAACTTAAAACTCGTATTTTATTTTAATCTTTAGATATAACGACTTAATTACTTTTTAAAAATAATATATATAGGCAGATGTATAGTTGACGTTGATAATTTCACCAACCAATGTCTACAATGAGAATATGAAGAAGATATTGATTGTGTATTCTTTACCGCAAATATGATCAAAGAAAGGGTGTAATTCGTCTTTTTTTATCTTAAAATTTAAGGTTTTTATATTACCTTATCTACTATAAGACATTGTAAATAGAAGTGACTTTGTTAGATTAAAAAATTATAGCCCGAGTTTATGTACTTACACTACAATCGTAATCTTTCCTTCTGTAGTTTAATAAACTAGTATTTCCTCGAAACAAGTTAAACTACAAATGGTCAATAAATTTCAGGGGAGGAAATGGTTAGAGTTATGTTATAATAATGACAATATCAATGAAGGAACAAGATCAGATGCCCGGGGAAGTAAGTTGTTGTAAAAAGACTAATCATTGTGTAAAAACGATATTTTATGAAAATATTTGCAATTTTGTAGATGTCTTTCCCCGAGGCGAAATTAAAAGCATTGGAGGAAAAAATTTCACATCCTCGATGGGTTGTGCCAGTGCTGCCAGAGCAAGAATTAGAAGCTCTACTAATTGCCTCCACAGAATTAGCAACAAAAGGTTTGTATTATATATAAGGAAACATATTTTCCTTTACTAAAAAGATTATTGATTCATAAGAATAAAAAGTGATAAAAATATAAATAAGTAGTTTTATTATCTATTACTCAGGTGAAGATTTAAACAATGCAGCTTGCCAGCATTTCTACAATGAATCATTAACAGTCTCCTTCACAAAGATCTTAACGGATGATGCTGTTTCATCATGGAAAAATAATATCCAACAATGTGTGCGATCCAACTGTGAAAAACTTGTAAAATTATGTGCCATGAAGTTAGACGATCCTAGATTTCTGCATCTTTTATATATGGCCTTCAATCCAAATAACAAGTAAGATACTTAACAGCACAGTACAGTGTATTTCAAGAAATAATTCAATTATATTTTAATTAAACATACATTTCATTGTACATAATTAATATTTCAGATTTCACACATTTAATGCATCAAGAACATGTGAAGGTTTATCAGTGACAAATAGCACAACAACAACAACAACGGGGCAGGGCTCCACTCAGGAGACTGAAGTGTTTGCGAGATCACAAGACCATCGGACACCAAGGGGATGGCTGGTTCATTTAATCAATGTGTATGTGTATTATTAGCATTATTCATATTGATGTTATAATCCTTTGAAAATATAGTAATGTTGGCAATAATTAAAAATAAAAATATACACTATTTTTGAGTAAATCTGTTATTATAGGTAAATGTCATTTTACAGATTTGGACAAGCGGGAGGTTTTGTTAAGCTTAGAGAAAGATTTGAAACAATTATGGGCTTTAAAAAATCGGAACTTACATCATCGGTTATCAGTGAAGAAAAAGTTTTAAATGAAATAACAGAGAAGGAAAATGAAGAAACCAAAACAAATGTCACTGAGAGTATCACATGTCTACCGGATAACATGGAGGTTTGTATTTTCTAAATTAAAGGATTCATTTAAACTGTAACTTGCAACTGATTTAATAATTATCTATATAGAGTTCTATGTCGAGAAGTGAGCAGCCGTCATCTTTGGAACAGTCAATAAGCGGGGAGAGTCGGGTCGCTTCGGTCTGGCAACTATTGCGTCCTTTAGGCCTTTGTCATGAACTGCTCACTCCACACACGGTTACAGTTTATCTCTTACCTGTTTTGGTAAGTTAATATTGCGGTATTTATATCTTAAATCTATACTCATGAATTTGTTTAGTTCCAACTGAAAATCACAGATAAAACTATAAAGTCTTCCTAGACTGTAATTTGGAACATATATTCTCTTTATAATTAAACATTTGTTATGAAAGAATATAGGGAATCGCAACTTTAATAGGCAGGGAGGGGGGGGGGGGTTAAAGGTTGCTTTTTGATGTTAGAAAGTTTTTATAAAATCAGTCAGATTAATAAAATAAATGCAATAAATAAAATATTCTTCTATATAAAGAGATGGAGATGCCGGAGAGCAAGTAGTGTATTAGATAAATTATTCATTACAATATTTTGAATTCATGTTATTTCAGGAATGTATACCAACTCTGCTAGAAAGTTTAACGGACGAAGAGCTAAAAAGGGAAGCCCGCGGTAGTGAAAATAAGACTGACACTGTCTCTTGTCTCATTAGAGCTTGCAAGTGTGTTTCTGTAAAGACTCCTCAGCATCACAGTTTACTTAAATGTAAGTATTTTAACAAAAATATATTTTCTCCTACTCGCAAATAATATATTAAACAAATTATATTATATATATATACATATATATATATATACACCAAAATGCTATTATAGACTTTGGTATGAACACTAGTGAAGACTCCAATACCTCATTAAGTAGGTTCTAAGATTATGAATGTACTTGTTATTGTTCTAAACAGACAAAGTATTATATCAGGGCCATTAATACTTGATTATAAATGTTATTATGATTTCTAAACGTTGTTTCTTTGTCGATGTGTACGTGCCATTTATTTCAGTATTGCACCAACCTCACACGTATTTTGTATGAAGATGTTTAAAGGTGGAAGCCGGCGGGTCGACCGTAGACCCTGTAGCTGCTAAGGGGCGCAGTCCGCAATCCTCCCCTTGGCCGTTACGGTGTCTGCGATCGGTACCTCACACCGTCATTGCATTCTCTTCACATCAGCTTCTTATGCATGTTTTGTAATAATAATTTTCTGTGATTTTTTTCTGTATCTTACAATTAAATATTATTTTCGCAATATGTAAAGTGTAAAGATATATGTTTTTTAATTGCAGCCCTAGAAATGTTTCGACTCAAGATGATCCTACGACTATTACAAATGTCTTCTTTCAATGGGAAGATGTCTGCCTTGAATGAAATAAATCAATTAATAAGTACAATATCGCAGCAGCCGAAGCCCGAGTGGCTCACTCCCGCGGTTATCACGGTGAGACAATTCCTAGTGTATTTAATGTCACTCTAATTATTAAACTTATTTTTTAAAATTTATTATAATTATTTGAACCAATTCGGTAGTTACTAGGTAGTACTTATTGCATAATGTGTGTAATAGCGAGTAATTTTCATATGACGAATAAAATATAACTAGTAAGTTAAGTAGTTGTTTCTGTAAGATTTGTGTGAAGTCTACATTCACAATTACACAAAATATTTAATCTTATATAAATGCTGCAAGTGTCTCCGCTGATAGGATGAGTTAATTTCCGTGCTCCTATTTGACGCGTTCCGTGTTCATAAAATATTTTATATTAAAATAAAATTGCAGAATTGGATACGAGAAAACAAAGTAGTAGATATAGTGTTACGGGATTCGCTCCATCAGCCGCAATACGTGGACCGGCTGGAGAAGATGCTCAGGTTTATGATCAAGGAGAACTCGCTGACCAGGGACGACCTGGACGCCATCTGGCGGGCGCAGCACGGGAAGCACGAGGCCATCGTTAAGAATCTCCATGATCTACTCGCGAAGCTGGCTTGGGACTTCACTCCCGACCAGCTGGACCATCTGTTTGACTGTTTTAAGGTAACATTAAAAGAAACTCATTTTAATATAATTTTAGTATGAAATATACACTATATATGTTGAATTACAGGCCAGCTGGGCGACGTCCAGTAAAAAACAGAGCGATAAACTGTTGGAGGTGATACGAAGGCTAGCGGAAGACGATAAGGATGGAGTTATGGCCAACAAAGTAAGTTAATAACATAAATATGAATGTAAAGATACTACAGTTACATCATAACTCATCACGCAGACACGACTCCGACCTCGACTTCCAGAATCCGCTTGGATTGCAGGTGTGTTTTAAAAGTGACCATGTTCCAGGTGCTGGTGCTCTTCTGGAACTTGGCGCACTCCGACGAAGTGTGCACGGAGATAATGGACGTGGCGCTGGCGAATCTCATTAAAATATTAGATTACAGCTGCAGTCAGGACCGCGACGCACAGAAAATATTATGGCTCGATAAGTACGTAGGACTATAAACGGTGACTTCGACTCGTACGTCAGTACGGCAATGAAAACGTTGTTATAGTAATAAAACCGTCGCAGGTGCGTGGAGGAGCTGAAGGGCAACGCCAGGTGGGTGCTGCCGGCGCTGAAGGTGATGCGCGAGATCTGCTGCCTGTACGAGGCGGTGGGTGGCGTGGGCGTGCGGCCGCACGTGACGCGCCAGGAGCTCATCGACCGCCTGCAGACGCAGCACTCGCTCGTCATACTCGTCACGGACTCGCTCACACACTACATGGACGTCGTGCGCACCAAGCTGGCCGGTCACTACTGCTCATTATTAATACCCAATTAGTTTCGTTTTATGTTACTTTGTGTTAAACGAGTGTCCCTTGTAGGAGAGGGTTCGATCGATTGGGAGAACTGGCTCCCGGACGGCCGGTACCCGCACGCGGCGCAAGTCCACGAGCGTCTAAGTTTCCTTCGGTTTTTGCTCAAGGACGGCCAGCTGTGGCTCTGCGCCGAGCAGGTAGTGACGGATTAGATGTATTTTCATTTCCTTTTACAATCAGTACTTTATAAAATAAATAATTTTATTTTAGGCCAAGCAAATCTGGATATGTCTGGCGGAGCGCCCCGCACACCTGGCCGACCGCGAAGCTTGTTTTCGATGGTTCAGCAAACTAATGGGAGAGGAACCGGACCTTGACCCCAATATAAACTTGCATTTTTTTCGAAGAAACATTATGACACTGTCTCCAAGTTTACTAACCCATTCCGGAATCAAATGCTTCGAGAGGTGAGCCCGCCGCCGGACGGAACGTAATGTTGATTATTATGGGAGAGCTTAACTGGACTACATGTTTATTAATATTATCTTATTTCAGATTTTTTAAAGCCGTCAATTCCAAAGAGGGCAAACTTAAAGCTAAACGTCGTAGTTTTTTAATCAACGACGCCGATCTCATAGGTTTAGACTATTTATGGAGAGTGATAACGGAGTGCGAGGACGACATCTCGGCGCGCGGCATCGAGCTGCTGCGCGAGGTGTGCACGTGCACGGGCCCGCAGCTGTCGGCGGCTCACCACCACGAGGCCTTCCTCACGCACTGCTGCGCGCGCACGCAGCGCCTGCAGAAGGACATGGACCTGCACGACGGTACGCCTCCGACGACGACCGCCGTCGAAACATTGCAACCCACTAAAGTTCCAGTGCACTTATGTTCCAGATGTTTCGGAGTGTTGTACGAGAATGTGTAGAGTCATTCGTGCCATACAGGAATACATTAACGAGTGCGATAGAAGATTTACGTCGGAGAGACAGATTCTGCCGGTGTACAGGTCGGGGCGCGGCAGGCAGTGCACTGTCGTAGTGAGGTTTAATTTTCAAACCGGCCAGAGGCAGATCGAGGACATAGAGCTCTTTTCGCATTCGAATGAAACATTACATTCGTTGCGCACCGCGGTCCAGAGGAGGTACTTCGAAAATTAGATCACGTATTTGCTTCACTATTGCGAATGGGACTTAACATGTCTGTTATCCACAGGTTGAAGTGCGCCTCTGAAAATAATATTAAAATAGAAATGTACATAAATAAATTAGAACTCTACGTAAACGGGGAGCTTCTCGATTCGAGTCACGATCGTAAAATACTCTCTCAAATACCTCTGAGGGATAAAACTGTTATAATTGCTAAGGTGAGTGCCGTCGGTCGGTCGTTCAGAGGATTACGCGGAACGCATCACAATTGTATTTTTGTTTTAGGTGTACGACGGCCAAGTGTGCGGGAGCGGGGGCTGCGGCTCGTCCAACGAGTCGAGCAGCGACTCGAGTATCTCCTCGCCGCCCGTCCCGCCCACTCCCGAACATGCCCTGCCGGGTGTTGTAAGTAAATTCCAAATATAAACTTAAAATATTGTTCTATGGCATTATTATTATTATTATTATTTTTAGATTTTTGCGCAAGGCTCGTGGTACCTGTCGTTCATTTTGGAGTTAGAGCACGTTGGCATCACGAAGGGACACGCTCCGCTAACCGAAGCCGCGCACTTGTTGTCTCAAATCTGCCCTAGTCACAAACAAACTGTGAGTAATGTCCGGAAGTGTGAGGTTTTGTTCTCTTATGTTTAAATAATTAGTGAAATTATCTTTTAGGTTGAGAAATTAACTGAGGCTCTTTTAAGTCGGGAGGATACCAAATTAAGGGATATGCTGTACGGGCCGGCCCCGCCCACCGTCGGATACAATGTAGAGGTTAGAAATAGAAAATACTATTTATATAAACTTTTAAAAATACTTTTAATTGACTATCAAAAGGTAATATTTTTTTATTTTTTTTAATAAGGTCCTATACAGCATGGTGATGCCGTCTTCGGAGACGAGACTGGAGAGAAATAGAAGTTTTCAGCTAGCATGTGTTAAGAAGGCTCCGCTGTTAGTGCAGTGTTTATCGGATAGCGAGTTCTTGAAGGATGCCGCGCCGCACACGAGAAGGTGCCAAACGAAATATCTGTGTAGTTGAGTTACTTTATTGTTTAAATATATATTAATAAATTACGTTGCGATTTCAGGGTTGGCTACTTAGCGTTGGTGAGGCTGGCCAAACTGGCGTTGTACACCCTGGGACATCTTTTTGAAATACTAGCACCGGACGGTTCAGATACTTCAGTGGACAAGGAGTTTAGGTACGTCACCAGCACCAGTGTTAAAACATTCTCTTATATATTAATGTTATATTTGAGATTGAGATATAATAAATTATTAAAAATTTTAGGATGGACGTCACAATACTAAGAGAGGCACTACAAACGGTTCCTAATCATAATTGCGAGCTTGTTGTTAAAGCTATTGCAGAAAAACTAGCCAACAGCCTCGGAGAACAAGTAATTAAAAACACTTCATATTTATGATTTTTTTTTTCTCTACATAATCTAATTTGTGGTTTTGGTAATAAGTAGTCTGCCGGTGCAGTAACAATCGCTCCGTGTTACAGATGGTGACGAGCAGCGAAGACAGCGACTCCGTGTCGTCGCTGGTGTGGTGGCGCGTCCCCACCACGGCCACGGTGCGCGCCCTCTACGCGCTCGCCCACTCCGTGGCGCAGCCCGACCCCGCCGGGCTCGTGCACTCCGACGATGTTATATGTTAATACTATTTTACCTGTCGTTATAATCCCAATACACTTATATGTTTTTGTCGTGTATTTTTTTAAATCACTTTTTTTTTACTTTTTCCTAGTGGTGCGAGAATGTATGGAAGTGGTCACAATATGCATGGCACTGGGAGGGGGACACCTGGAATCTCTTCTCCACGAGTCCTGGTGGCAAGATACGGCATTGTACTTAATGATAGACTGCCCCAATCCCCAGGTAAGACTTTTCGCGAAACAGAATTGTAATTTTTTTCATAAAATAGTAGATAATATATAAAGTTAGTTTCATCAAATCGTGGAGTACCGCATACCTGAATTCGATGATTCGATTTTCCATCGTATTAAGTTCTAATTTAATTGTAAAGATGTTCCTTGTATCCCTCAGGTGCGCGTGTCCTGTGCCGAGCAGCTGTTGTCGATGTGTGCGTGGGGCGGCGGCGGCGGCGCCCGCGGGGCGCTGTCCGCTCTGGGCGGGGCGCGTGGGGCCGCTGCGCCGCGACTCACTGCGCACGCGCGGCACGCGCAGCAGTTCTTGCAGTTGCTCTGCCGGCTGGTGGCGCTCGCGGGACCCACCGCGAGGACTCTCGACGACCTCGCTATCGAGGTCATTATAATTATCATTATTATGTAAACATATTCAATTCAATAATGTGAAGACAACGGCTTATTTTGCTTTGATTTACTATACTGCAATGTAAACGTGTTAGGTCGAGTGGTTGCGAGGGGTCCGTGCGAACCCAGCATTCCTAGACGACACGCTACTGGAGGGCCATCTCAATCTTACCAAGGAGCTATTCACGCACGTGCCCGCCCAGGTGAAATTTCAATACGGCGCACATCCCGACCACAAGGACTCCGGCCTCATCAGGGTAAGTGTGACCGATATATTATTTATGAAAAGAAACGACATTTTACTTACGGTGTATCGTAAACAGGAGGTGACGACGGAGTTCCTCTGGCCGTACTCGTGGGCGTGGTGTCACATGGGGTGTGAGCCTTCGGGCGAGGAGGAGGGCGCGGGCGAGGACGAGTGCGAGGGCGTGGCGCCGCTGTGCCGCACGCCCGGCGCCGCCGCCGCCGCCACCGACCTGCTGCTGGCGCTGGTGCACGCCTGCGTACCCAACATGGCCGCGCTCGCCAATTTGCTCGAACAGATGTTCTACAGCGGTGAGTGTCGGGGTCGCTTCACGAGTTCTCGTTATTTACTTATGTTAATAGGGTTAAAGCTCGAAATGTTTATAAAATGTTCTCCTTTAAGTTGGAACGCCCAAACCGTTCACGTATTTATTGGTTATTTCTTAAAGAAGCTCCCGTGTACTCAATAAATAGGCTACTTTTTACGTCGGAAAATTATTTTTATCCAATGTCAAATAATAAATAACTCGTCGTGCTTGTACATAAGTAGATAAGAACATGGGTCTGTCGGAGTGGGAGTACATGCCGTGCGTGGGTCCCCGGCCGCCGGCGGGTCTGGTGGGTCTGAAGAACGCAGGCGCCACGTGCTACATGAACTCCGTGCTGCAGCAGCTGTACTGCGTGCGCGCCGTCAGGGACGCGCTGCTCACCGTGCAGGGTACGCGTTAGCCACAAATCCACCCTAGGAATGTTTAGCTGGCTAGTGTGTTCAAATTATTTATTTATTTTAATAAACAGGAGCCGCCACTGATCTCAATGAAGATTTTTCTGGCGAATCACATCATCACAGCATTTTGGAAAACAATATAGAGGTAAAATATTATATGTTTGACACTATAGAAGAAGCCTTTCTCGTGTTTGTAGCTTGAACTATTTCTTAAACTATTATTCTATTATTTTCAGAGTAATACAGATTATAATATTACTATATTAAAGCAAGTACAAGCCATTTTCGCACACCTGCATTACAGCAAACTCCAGTATTATGTTCCTAGAGGACTTTGGGCACATTTTAGGTAAGTCGGCACCGACCTAACACGACGTCATTTATAATACACAACTTTTAGAACTTATACAATATATCTAAAAAATATAACGAAAATATACTAATTTCAGGCTGCAAGGAGAACCTGTTAATTTACGGGAACAGCAGGATGCTGTAGAATTTTTTATGTCTCTAGTGGAATCCCTAGATGAAGCTCTGAAGTCCCTGGGCCAGGAACAGCTCATGGCGAAGACCATGGGAGGGACATATTCCGATCAAAAAAATTGTAAAGGCTGTCCTCACAGGTATGTCACAATTATTTTACCACTACATCCTTTTTAATCTACTAGTGTACTTTATTTGCTTATATTTATATTTTGTAGATACTGCAAAGAAGAGCCATTCAGTGTAGTTTCCCTCGATATAAGAAATATGTCTCGGTTGCAAGAATCTCTCGAAGCTTACGTGCGAGGAGAGCTATTGGAGGGTGCCGACGCGTACTACTGCGATAAATGTAACAAAAAGGTAAACATCCATTCACAATCGTACCGCTATTGAAATTGACATGATTATCAAAAGTATTGTACCTCCAGGTGGTGACCGTGAAGCGGCTGTGTCTGAACAAGCTCCCGCCGGTGCTGGCCATACAGCTCAAAAGATTCGAATACGACTTTGAAAAAGTTTGTGCAATCAAATTTAACGACTACTTCGAGTTTCCGCGAGAGCTAGACGTGGAGCCGTATACGGGTAACGTACAAATTGTTATTGGTACCTATATGCTAGAGATACCCGTACTGACGTAAGTTGTCCCCGCAGCGTGGGGCCTGGCGCGGGCGGAGGGGGACGCGTCGCTGTGGGAGGGCGGCGAGCGCACCGAGACGCACTACCAGCTCAGCGGGATTGTAGTGCACTCGGGGCAGGCCTCGGGAGGACACTACTACTCCTATGTACTACTGAGGTAGATAACTTAAACAACATTGTACGGTATTTACTTTTTATTAATTTGTAAGAAGCTACAAGGAATGATGATTTAAATCAATGCAAATTTTGAATAAAATGAGGATTTGTAGTATACGAAAGTGTCAAACGATTGTGTGTCGCACGTATGTTCAGAGACAACGTGAGCGATGCCGGGCGGTGGGTGAAGGTGGACGACGGGGACGTGTCGGAGTGCGCCATGCACGACGACGACGAGATGAAGGCGCAGTGCTTCGGCGGGGAGTACATGGGGGAGGTTAGATAGATGAGGGATCCCCCGCACTTCGTTAGAGGGTATCTTTTTATTATTTTACTATATTCATAAAATCTCCATGCCGTAGGTTTTCGATTCCACCATTAAGAGGGTGTCCTATAAGAGACAGAAGAGATGGTGGAATGCGTACATGCTCTTCTACACGAGAAAGGACATGATCGAAACATCGGGTCTGGAGCGAACCATGCAGAACATGACTCTAAAGTAAGTGAGGACCCAATCAACCGTCACATTTTTATTTAGTTAAAAGAAATTTAACGTCTGTATTATCCGTTCCAGAGAAAGCGCCATACCTAAGCCCATTTGGAATTCGGTTCGTCGCAGCAATATTGCATTCTCTCACAACCAGGACCAGTTCAGTTTGGAGCATTTCAATTTTATGAAGAAACTGTGTTGCATGCGGATGCAAGTGGTGCCCGGCTCTCAGAGCGCGGTATGGGTAAGAGTGAACGACTGCGTGTCGGAGTTGTATTTAAAAATGTGTCATCTAACCCATTACGTCGCGCCGCAGGGTCCGGAGCACGAGGAGATGTCCATGTTGGCCGTACAATTGGCGGCCAAGTTCTTGTTCCAGGTCGGCTTTCACACCAAGAAGACGTTGCGCGGTCCGGCGGCGGACTGGTGAATATATATTTTTTAATCCTTGCTACATTTAAAAGGTAAACAATCTGAAAATTTTACTTTACGGTTACAGGCAAGACATTCTATGTCAGCATTTGAGATGTTCTCAGGCGGTCAGGACTTGGTTTGCGACGGATCTCTTCAAACACTCTCACAGGTATCCTAAGAGATATATATACATCATACTTTACCTTGTAATACTGATTGTCTCACCTGATACTACATTTGTGTGACGTGTCCTCAGGCTGTGCGACTACCTGCTGTCGTGTCCGTCCGCTGAAGTGAGAGTGGTGTTTATGAAAATAATAGTCTTCTTGGCACATTTCTCCGTTCAAGACTCACCGGGTAACATTTTAATTAATATATCTAAGAAACAATGGTAGTTGTTCGGAATAGTTATTAATTAAATTGTACAGTTGCTAATAGCAATCGTCAGGCGCTAAATATATTTTAATTATTAACAAATCGAGGGTAGATGTTACGTTTTTGGTGGTGTGACAAACGTACGCGTAACGGTCGAGATAGTTCTCTACACAGTTCTCGAAGATAGTTCTCGGTGAGCGGTTCTCGGTGAACCTCGGTGCTTAACGATTTTGCGGAGTAATCATTATCGGTTCTAGAAGTTTCCAAAAGAGTAAATTACATTAGTGTCGAGTGTTTGAATTGTTGGCTGCAGCGCCGAATTGGTGGCCGCCTTCTCACTCGAAGTGTGCGTGGAACCGAAGGTCACGCGACGGAACACTTAAGTATCAAATTATTTGTCCCATAATTATTTCCCTTTTATTAATTTTATACAATTTATCCTATTCTCTGGGGAACCCCAAATCCTTTACTAGTACAGACTTACTATGTGACTTCCTTCTTTGAAGCATAACAGAAGCAGACAGGTAAGTCGTTAGTTTTAATAAGCAAATTAGGGAGTAATCGTATACGTAGCTATTGATGACGTTGCCCGTTTAGAGGTTGTGTCGTGGGGTCAGCCGAGCCCCTTTGTACGATACAATTGCTGGTAGCAGAGCGTGGTTGTTAATCGAGTAGGTTTAAAACGTTAATATTCGGTATTACGGGTTGCATAATCAATTGATATACGTTTGTTATACGCGGCTAATACTAATTAATTATTTTCGTAATTATTTTGTTATTTTATTATTAAGGGTTATTTGTTATTAACGGTTAATTAATATTTAGTTGTATAATTTCTATTATTTTCGTAAAAATAAATAGCTAGGATTACTTTCTTTGTGACGTTTATAAAATCGTTATACGCTTACTCGCTACGTAACATATTTTTAAACCGGTTTGTTAATTAGTGTAACTTAATTTATTTTCAATTTAGTTGTTTCAGTAAGTAATTAGTTAGTATTATATTATTCAATATAATCGTTGGTTATTGGCTCACATATTATTATTTTCGGGAATTCTTTATTTTGGATTTAAATTTACTTTTTTTATTTTATTTGATTTTTATTTTCGCGATGAGTGCTAAACATACCGCACGAATTGCCGGCGTATTGCGTTGGCTCGGCTCCGCTGTTCTAAATATTGAACGTAAGGATCGTGCTCAGGCTTTATTATCGCGTTATAAATTATTAGATAGTCAGTTGGCTGATTTGTATGATGCGTACCGGTCTCTTTTGGAAATGGACTTGGACGGTGACGTTCTGAGTAAAATCAATTGCGACGTTAATCAAGCGGACGATCTGGCGGATCAATTACGTCAGGCAGTAGGCAATATCAATGCTTCTAAGATAAATGATCCTCGCATAATTCCGGATACGGATAGTTCGCCGGCATTAATTAGTAGGTTGCCAGTCCTCGACTTACCGCACTTCAGCGGCGATTTAGGACAGTGGGTTGCGTTTAGTAACTTGTACGATAGCTTGGTACATTGTCGTAAGGATTTGACCCCTGCTCAAAAGTTAGCTTATTTGATGGCTTCATTGACTGGTGAGGCTAAAGGGTTAGTGCAACACTTGGAGCTCGTCGATGCAAATTATGACATTTCTCGGGACTTACTCAAGCGTAGGTACCAGAATGTTCGACGGCTAGCAGATAATCATGTTTCTGCCATTTTAGGTTTACCAAGGATCGTTGGAGCTCACGCCTTACGAACGAAGCTTCTTAACCCGTTGTTAATTGCACTTAACGGTTTAAAGGGATTAGAATTGCCAGTGACGAGTTGGTCATTTTTGTTATTACACATCGTGTTAAGTAAATTATCACATGACTTAAGAAATCGGTTCGAATTGGAATACGGTGGGGACTCCGCCACTCATCTTCCCCAGTTTGATGAATTAATTGTTTTCCTGGAGGAGGAGTGTCGTCGTATGGAGAACGTTCCTCTACTCGGACCCTCAGTTGCTTATTCTCGTATACGGCCCGCAGCTGAAAATCGTCAGATGGTTCGGCCGCGTGAGATACCTCGTATGTACACTGCGGCAGCAGCACAGAAGGATGATCGTAGGTGTTCATATTGCCGAGATTCTGGACATGGTGTTACGAGCTGCCATAAATTTAAAAATCTTCGTTGGCAGGCGCGGCGCAGTATTAC
This sequence comes from Melinaea marsaeus rileyi, assembly GCA_918358865.1. NCBI lineage: Eukaryota > Metazoa > Arthropoda > Insecta > Lepidoptera > Nymphalidae > Melinaea > Melinaea marsaeus. Next base: position 24,906,297 of record OU911090.1, on the reverse strand, counting down.
TCGTCAGCGTAACTGGTGTTACAATTGTTTAGGCAGCCATCTCGCGTTTCAATGTCAGTCGGCCCGTCCCTGTGCGCAGTGTAGAGGTAATCATCATCTCCTACTTTGTGGCAATCGCAATGGATCTCCTCAACCAGTTGCTACGGGTCGAGTATCACCATCAAATTCTCCAGGGTGTGATATAAGGAACTCGCCTCAGCCTTGGACCGGAGGCGTCAAGTATGTTTCACCACGAAATAGTAATTCGTTTTCTAATCGAGGTGACAATGGTGGTCGTCGTTCACCACCTCGTACGGGCGGGGGTCCTCACGGTTCTCGGAACAAGGCTGGTGCAGATACGGATCGGAGCTGCTGGATTGAGCCACAAGCGCAGCTTCCTTATATAGATCATCCTCGCTTGGGGCAACGCAATCAACATTCTCATCGACGTTTGAAGGAAGGGTCTGGTAACGTTCTCTCACCGGACAGCTGTAATCGTGATCAGGATTGTTGACTCCTTCCTCGTTCTCCATGCGTGTCTCCATCTTCTCCTATAACCGTTTTGCTACCTACTGCGTATGTTCGTGTTGGTTCTCTTCGGAGCGAACAGGTTACCGCGCGCGCGATTTTGGATTCAGGCTCTCAGGGGTGTCTTGTGTCAACACGGTTGATGAAGAAATTATCTTTACATGTTGCTCCTGGCGCGAACTTTATTCATGGGGTTGGTGGAGTCAAGGTGTCTGGGTTGGTGGGGAAAGTCTCACTATCCTTTTCTCCACTTCATTCCCCTTCTCCTCGGATCACGACGACAGCGATCGTCTTGGATAATATTTTGGGACAGCATCCAGTAGTTTCATTACCTCCAGGCGTCGTAGGTTTAACGTCTAAACTCCCTCTTGCTGACCCAGGTTTCCACATTCCGGGACCAGTTGATGTTCTACTCGGAGCAGATGTTCTTGGATTGTTACGGTTGGAAAGCAGTAAGCTTCTTCAAGCAGGTGGTCTTTCTGCAATAAATACTGATCTTGGTGAAGTCATTATGGGTCCAGCATTTCCAGTACTCTCCTCTCCGGATAACGCCAGCTTTCAAGTAGGTCTATCCCTCGCTGACGCAGTTCAGCGATTTTGGGAAATAGAGGAACCTCCTACAGCGCCTCGTGTCAACCCGCAGCACCAGGAATGCGAATTATTCTTCCAGAATAATACCGGTCGGCTCCATTCAGGTCGGTTTGTGACACGGTTGCCCTTCTTGCCCTCTCGTTCTCCCCTTGGTCAGTCCAGGATGCTGGCAGAGAAAAGACTAATCTCCATGGAACGTCGTATGAAACGTGATGTGGCTTTCAAACAAGACTATTTAAATTTCATGAGGGAATACCTGGAGTTGGGCCACATGTCGGTTTCGAAATATGATTGGCGTTCTAAAGAGCATTATTTTATCCCTCATCATGCTGTGTTTAAGGCAGGAAAGATTAGAGTAGTTTTTGATGGTTCAGCACCCACCTCTAACGGTATTACCTTAAACCAATGTTTGCATGCCGGCCCAAAACTGCATCGTGATATTTCAGACCTCTTAACCAGCTTCCGCCGACATCAAGTCGTTTTTGTTGCGGATATAAGGATGATGTTTCGTCAGACGCTTATTCATCCAGATGATCGGTGTTATCAGCTCATACTGTGGCGAGAGGATCCATCTCATCCAATGACTGTATATGAGCTAAATACGAACACTTATGGACTCAAGTCTAGTCCGTTCATTGCTATAAGGTCTTTACTGGAACTTGCGGATCGCGAGCGTATTTACTTTCCCAGGGCAGCCGCTATTTTATCAAGCGATGTCTATGTCGATGACATATGTACAGGTGCTGCAAGTGAAGAAGAGGCGAAGGTTTTAAGAGATGAGCTGATCGGTATCTTGAGGTCTGGTGGGTATGAATTAAGAAAGTGGATATCCAACTCGCAGGTTCTTCTTGAAGATTTACAGGAAGAGCACCAGCAAGCCCCACATCTCTTTCAAAATATAGAAAATCCTAACGTAGTCACTCTTCTCGGAGTACAGTACCAACCGGTCCCAGATGTTTTCACATTTCGTGTACAGGATATAACTATCTGCAAGGTTTGGACTAAGCGTATGGTACTGTCAACCGTAGCTCGGATTTTTGATCCCAATGGTTGGTTGGCGCCGGTTGTGTTTTGGGCCAAGTGTTTCCTTCAGAAACTTTGGTTGCAGGAATTGACGTGGGATGCCCCTCTCATTGGTGAGTTGCTCCAGGCTTGGTCTCGGTTTGTAACATCTCTGCCAGATCTTGAATTTATTAAAATAGACCGAGCCTTCTTTCCGACGTCTAAATGTCGTGTCAGCCTGCATGGATTTTGTGATGCTTCCGAACGAGGTTATGCGGCTGCCGTCTATCTTCGTGTTATGGACCCGAAGGATAATGTGACTATTAAGTTGGTTATGGCTAAGAGTAAGGTCGCTCCTGTGAGATCAAGGCTCACGATTCCGAAGTTAGAATTATCCGGGGCAGCCCTTTTAACAAGACTTCTAAATCATTTGAATTCTACTTTGGGGCAAGTGGTGGAAATTGAAAAAGTATTTGCTTGGACTGACAGTCAGATTGTTCTTGGTTGGTTAAGAGCATCTGTCCATGCTTTGGAGGTTTTTGTGGCTAACCGGGTATCACAAATTCAAAATTCAAATGCGGTTATTAATTGGAGACATGTTCCCGGTGATTTGAACCCTGCAGATTGTGCGTCACGAGGCTGTGAATCTCCGGGTTTGGTTGACCATCATCTCTGGTGGGGACCAGCTTGGCTTTGTGAACTTGAAAGTTCTTGGCCTCATACGGTTCTGGATATTGTGGAGCCTTTACCAGGTTTACGTATTTGTACGGTTCAGAAGGAACTTACTGGTGATTTGCAACCTTTACTAGATCGGTTTAGTTCTCTTAATAAGTTATTGGGAGTTACGGGATGGATTAAGAGATTTATTCGAAATTTACGGCAAAAGTCTAATAGGCTATCATCTCCGGTGCTCGATCCCGAGGAGCGTCACGAAGCCTTGGTTTTCTGGGTTCGCGTAGTGCAACGTGAAAATTTTAAATCAGTTATTTCCAGTTTGCAAAACGGGTGCGTCAAGTTCAAAGGTGCTGTAGCTCGATTGAATCCGTTCCTCGATGACAAGGGTTTAGTTCGAGTAGGAGGTAGATTGCGTAACGCAGATTTACCTTATGAGGCGCGGCATCCTCTCCTACTGCCAAAGGGTGGTTCACTTGTGAACCTTTTAATTGTAGACCGACACGTAAGAAATGCACACGCGGGGCTAAATACGCTGCTAGCTATCCTACAGCGGGAATTTTGGATTTTGTCAGCTAGACGGGCAATTCGAAAAGTTATTTACCGATGTATGCCGTGTTATAGATTAAAGGCTACCCTTACTCAACCTCAAATGGGAGACTTGCCTCCAGATAGAGTAAAGATTTCTAGACCTTTCTCTGGAGTTGGTACGGATTTTGCGGGTCCGTTTATGGTCAAAACTTTTACTGGTCGAAGTGCTCGAATCTGTAAGGCGTACTTGTGCGTGTTTGTTTGCCTATCTACTAAGGCCGTACATTTGGAGGTGGTCTCAAGTCTTAGTACTGAGGCTTTTATAGCTTGTCTGTCTCGATTCGTCAGTCGGCGCGGTTTACCTTCTTTGATTCGGTCCGACTGTGGTACAAATTTTAAGGGAGGAGATAGGTATCTCTCAGAGGTACACAAATTTTTATATGAGAGTCAGTATTGTATAGGTCAAAAAATGTCTCAGCAGGGTATCCGGTGGAAATTTGATCCTCCAGCATATCCTTCTTGGGGTGGCATATTTGAGGCGGTTGTAAAGGTCGCGAAAACACATCTTCGCCGGGTTATTGGAGATACGGTACTGACCTTTGAAGAATTGCAGACGGTGTTTTGTAAAATTGAAGCGGTCCTTAATTCGCGACCTCTTTGTTCAGTCTCTTCGGACCCAAATGATTTGGATGTATTGACTCCAGGTCACTTTTTGGTCGGTGGTCCACTCACAGCTCTGCCAGAATATCCTTTAGAGAATACCCCACTTTATAGGCTCACACGTTTTGAACTGTTACAACAACTATCTCAAAGTTTTTGGCGTAGGTTTAATTTAGAGTACTTACATTTGTTGCAACAGCGTGTACGATGGTCTGATAAAACTGACCCACCTAAGGTCGGTGATCTTGTCTTAGTTAAAGAAATGAATATGCCTCCACTCTCCTGGAGACGGGGTCGTATTCTAAGGTTATTAACAGGCGCAGATGGAATTCCAAGAGTCGCAGAAGTACATGTGGGCAATTCTGTGTTAAAGCGGGCAGTAGCTACTCTCTCTCGGTTACCAGTAGCTTAGACACTTTTCAGGTGCCTGGTATTACGTTTAGACTCAGTCAGGTTTCGCCTGGCTGGGGCGGGGGATTGTTCGGAATAGTTATTAATTAAATTGTACAGTTGCTAATAGCAATCGTCAGGCGCTAAATATATTTTAATTATTAACAAATCGAGGGTAGATGTTACGTTTTTGGTGGTGTGACAAACGTACGCGTAACGGTCGAGATAGTTCTCTACACAGTTCTCGAAGATAGTTCTCGGTGAGCGGTTCTCGGTGAACCTCGGTGCTTAACGATTTTGCGGAGTAATCATTATCGGTTCTAGAAGTTTCCAAAAGAGTAAATTACATTAGTGTCGAGTGTTTGAATTGTTGGCTGCAGCGCCGAATTGGTGGCCGCCTTCTCACTCGAAGTGTGCGTGGAACCGAAGGTCACGCGACGGAACACTTAAGTATCAAATTATTTGTCCCATAATTATTTCCCTTTTATTAATTTTATACAATTTATCCTATTCTCTGGGGAACCCCAAATCCTTTACTAGTACAGACTGACTATGTGACTTCCTTCTTTGAAGCATAACAGAAGCAGACAGGTAAGTCGTTAGTTTTAATAAGCAAATTAGGGAGTAATCGTATACGTAGCTATTGATGACGTTGCCCGTTTAGAGGTTGTGTCGTGGGGTCAGCCGAGCCCCTTTGTACGATACAGTAGTTAACCGTTCATTTTGCTGTTTTACGACATCGGTAATTTTAAAACCTAAAGATGTATTTTTTTAGAATTTTTCATTTGGCTAGATCTTTTACAAAAGATGGTTCTGCAAAAAACAAACCAAAAAAATTCAGTCTAGAATAAAAGTTATAGTAAAATGAAATTTGTTAGCATTAATGAAGGGGAGGGCGCTCAGCTCAACTCCCGTACTGCACGACGGCGGATCCTAGTTTTTCCTGAATCGTTCGTCCATATATAGCTGTAGTAAGTGTATCGTCGGCATGTGTTACTACTCCAGCTTAGATGGAAATTGACAGTGTATTATAAAGGATGTAAACGTTTATGGATATAGTCTCTCGATTTAACGAAAAACAAAACTAATATAAAAAATAAATTCAATTTATTTGGACACCTTAAATTGTTCCCCGCGTCCCCCAACACGGATAGAATACTTCGGGCGGAGTTATCATTTCAAACTAGCCGTGCTCACGACTTCGTTCTTTCGGAATATGTTTTTAAAATAAAAGTAGCTTAAGTTACTCCTCATTACTTCTACTATCCGCCAGTGAAAGCCCTGTTGAAATCGGCCCAGCCGTCTCAAAGATTAATAGGATCAAACGGACAGATGGCATGATTTTTTATGCCAGTACCGTTATACAGTTTCAAGGCGTTTAGTAAAAAGCTGCTAATTTGGAATTACAAACGGATTCTTCAATTCTATTGATATGTATGGATAATTTAAATAATAATAAAAGATTGGTGATTAATGTAGTCGTGTGACGTTAGTGAGCGGCGGGTACGGGTCGTGGTGCTCGCGCGAGGAGGCCACGTCGCTGTCGGACCAGGTGGTGTGCCTGGCGCGGGCGCTGGTGGCGCCGCACGCGCACGACCACCGCCACCTGCCGCTGCTCTTCAACCTCTTCCACGCCTACGCCATGCTCGGCCTGGGGGAGCGCCACCAGCTGCTTAGGGTACCGACACGCTTTGACTACTCGCCTCCTCTTTATTTTAGAGTTCAATATTAAATAAAATGTCTAATTTACAGCTCAAAATTCTCGACATTGTACTGTCGGTGTGTTTGGAAGATTCATCTTCGTCACTTGGAAAATATCAGTATCCCGAATCAGCAAAAATACATCAGGTAAATGTGTTAATATGATGAGCAATTGTTAATGCGTTTATGTGTTACTAATACAAATACGCATTTTACACAAACGCGTGTTACAGGTGGTGTGTGCGTTGGTTCGCTGCTGTGATGTGAGCGGGCGCTGCCAGTCCGCGAGTGCGAGTGAGGGCGTGCTGCCGCTGCCCAACCCCTTCGCCGACGCGCCGCACGCGCACGCCCCGCGCCCCGCCCTCTCCGCCGCCGCCGCGGACGTGCTCTACAACCGCACCGGGTAACAACTGTCTCAATATGCTTTTATAAAATATCTTGGCGCTGTTGTTTATTAACTTCTATTTAATTATCAGGTCATACATGAAAAAACTAACGGAGGAGTGCTGCGGCTGCGAGGAGGGTATCCGACTGCTGCAGTTCATGTGTTGGGAGCACGCGGGCTGGTCGCGTATGGCGCTGGCGGAGCTGCTGTGGCAGATGGCGTACGCGTTCTGCCACGAGCTGAGGCGGCACGCGGACGCACTCACCGCGCTCCTCCTCATGGAGGACAGCTGGCAGCACCACCGGATACACAACGCTATTAAGGTATATCTCATTATTTCATTCAGTTAATTCATTATGAAAATTACATTTCCCGATATTCCTCAAAATGTATATATTTCTTAGAAATAAAATGAAAACGGAATGAACAGCGAGTTGTGTGTTGTGAAATTCATGATATTAAAGTTTATTGATGATTGAAATAAATTTTTTATGGTTTTCACAAAATCAGTACAAAGATTATTATTATTATTGTAGGGAGTATCGGAGGAGCGTCCCGGGCTACTGGAAACGGCGCTCCGAGCTCGCGGGCACTACCAGAAACGTGCGTATGCGTGCGTGAAGCTGGTGGTGGGCGTGATGGTGCGCACGCCGCTGGCCGTACGCGCCGTGCACGCGCAGCCCGACGCGCGCCGCCGCTGGAGGCAGTTGCTGGCCTGGCTGCAAGACGAGCTCGACCGCGTGAGTGACGATGTCTGCCCTCTCAGCTCCATCGAACAACGCCTTTTTTGGTAAAGAGTGCTCGATTGGTTGTTTTGTTTCAGAAGTATGGATCTGGAGGCTACGGATCCTACGGCACCTGGTCTCCGCCCAGCCTCTCCAATGAGACGTCGAGCGGGTACTTCCTCGAGCGAAGCAACTCCGCACGGAAGACTCTCGAAAAGTATGCAGATATATGGATGAATTGAAAAAAAAAATCTATGGGACATCTCTGACCTCCAATTACTTTCAGGGCCTACCAGCTCTGTCCGGAGGAAGAGGAGGAGGAGGAGGAGTCGCGCGAGGCCGGGTCGGGATCGGGGTCGGGCGAGGCGGGCGACGATAGCGGCGACGACGACGCGCCCGACGACGAGGAAGCCGCACCGCGTCGGCTGCAGCTCGCGCCGCCCGCCCCGCCCGCTCCGCCTGCACCCCCCGCGCCGCCCGCCGCCCCCGCGCCCCCCGCCGCCCCCGCCGGCCCCTGAGCCGCCCGCTCTAGTCCGCCTCCCGACACCGCCCGCGCCGTCGCCTAGCCGTAGTTTTGTTCTGTGATGTTAACGATACGTGTGGACTCGCTCCCGGCCCTGCTCGGCCCCGCGGCTCCGTCGGCGCGACGCTTACTTTTAATCGTTTATGTAACATAATGTTCCGCTTTAAAAGTACCATAGTATTTATTTTATTTCTTATTAAGACTTATTCATTACTTATCGTTCGATAGATGACTTAATTTCGATCTACGAGTAGCGTGCGTGACGCTGTACTGCCACGGAGGGTGATGAAGACACGCACGCTTCAATAACCTTCTCTGAGAGTGTCACTGCTTATATGTGTTTGCAATGAATTTCAAAAACTATTTCTACGAAAAATTGAATATTATTTTAAATCGAGAGCCTTGATGTTAATTAAGTTTATAATCAAATTATTGTGTATAATGTGAAGTTGACGACGTTGTTGATCCGTAATGTGAAAATATGAATTTTATTTTTTTAAATATATAAAGTTGCCGACGACCGTCCGCGTACAGGGACGGGTGCGTGCGCGCTGTACGTGTTGTACGACCACACCGGTCGTGTTTAAAATTATAACACTTTATTATCTAAACAATGTAGCAAGTTTATGGAATTCATTGAGTTCGTGGATCGTTGCTGCGTAGCATTTTTTATAATTTAAATTCCGTTAAATGTATCGGCGCATAAAATCTTAATTTTCTTAGACGTAATGCGTAATTAATATGAGGACGATACGTCGTTTAGTGTACTCGCGACTACGACTCCGCCGGCTTTACCTCAGAGGGAGGCGCGCGTAGGTACGGTAGTTGTGGAACCCTAGTCCCACGGGAGAGTCGCCGCGTCGATTTTCTGCTTTGTATTATATGTTATTTATTTTTTATATTCCACAAAGGTTGTATATTTTTCCTTTATTTTTTTTTTAGTGTTTAGATCGTGGCGTTGTTCAGGCTATCAGGATACGTGTGACTCGATGTAATATATATACATATAAAACTAATTATTTTTTACCAATTGTCCTTCGAAGCGAGCACCAGTGTTGTAGCGCGCCTGTACAGTATGCAAGAGTAAGTTTGTTAGTTTTATTTTATATTATTGATAGTTTATTTAACAGCGATCATTGTATTCGATAATACCAAGCCGTCGTAGTTGTAAAGTAATCGGTTCTTATTACATACCGGTGGTGTGGAGCTCGTGCCTTAGCGTGGGTCGCTCGTGGGTCGCTCGTGGGTGACGTGTTACGCCTGATAGTCTGGTCGTCCTAACAGTCTTAATCGGCTTAACTTTATTACGCGCCGAACCCACCGCTTGCTGGAGTGACTATGTAACTGAAGCATTTGATCGCGCGCGGCTCGACGCCGCGTCCGAGAGTCGTTAGCCGTTATCTCTATTACCAAAGATGGACTTATAGTTTGAGGGTGGTCGGCGACCCTCTCCTTCGTAGCTTAGTAATTGAAATGTTTTGTATCTTTTATAAAATGCAAAAGATGAGGGATTTTTGTTAACGAATGAAAATTGTGATGGATCTTAGGCTTAGACGGGAGAGACGCGTGCGGAGCTCAGACTCGACACACTAACTGCCAAATAAATTCAGCTACTGTCGTAACGCGTGAGATTCGAAATCGTGTAAATACCATAACGACCATTTTTTAAATATTTTATTACCTTTAACCGAATAATGTTTTGAAGCGTCGAAGCACTTGTGTTTAAATTTCCATAAAGCAGTGGTTGTAACGAGTACCGAGATTCAGTAGTTGTTCCGACGCCGCCCGCGTCGGCGGTGAAGAGTACGCAGTTGATGCGATTGATGCAATTGATACATTTATTATAAGTTGAGTTTTGTATAACGTTTCTACGGCAGATGTGGATATGTAACGAATGGCATTTGACATTACGGAGTGCTCAGGAAGCATTCACACAAATATAATACATCAGAAAATAAATTACTAAAATTCATAGTGTGTTTTATTTATCACCAGATAATAGCCAATACCATATCTCGTGTGACAATTAATATTATAGTAATTGGCGTTTGTGAAACACCCGGCCGAGTTTGTCGAGTGGTTCTTCTTCTAGGGCGCCTTTGGAACACGAGTAGCCTTACTAAGTCGGAGTGTACAGAAGGGCTTATTTCGATATGTACGATATCAAGATAGGCCCTCATGAAACTCCCGGTGGACGTACACAAACGATACCAGTGGATTGACGTGATTCAAAGTGGAAAGATATAAATAAATAAAATAAATTACGCAACAGTTAACTAATTGTTTGCAAAACTATAATTAACAAGGTTGACCCATGATCTGTGTTGTGTTGAGATAAACCACTCACAAGTCGTTATCAGTCGTCTACAATTTACATAAGTAATTATGTAGACTTTATTTGAGCAGTGTGATCTGTGAGCTCGAGTAGGAAATGGAAAAATACGTCAGTGTGCAGGAGCTGGAGGACGCTGCGCTGGCGGCGCTGCCGAGGAGTGTCGCGGATTACTACAGGAGCGGGGCCACCGAGGAGTTCAGTTTGGCGGAAAATAGGCGTGCGTTTCAGAGGTGTTTGTTATGAAACGTGAAGAGATCATTGTTTTGTTGGCAATTAAAATCAATTTATTTTATAAAATAATATTACTAAGTGACATATACCACTTATAAATAACTAATACTAAAGAGAGGTGACTCAAGGTCAGCGATTGACCCAAGAATGTTTGTAGTGCCAATAGTTTCTAGGTCGTTTCCCACCGGGCGGTGTGGTCTACGTCAAACATGAGGTACTGCGTTATTTCATATTCCACACTTTTACTGTGGGAAATTAAGTTTGTGTTTATTATGTAGATTTGCCCCTGCCGTACTCGCGTAACGAATTGATAAATATAATAAATAAATTACCTGATTAGCCGCAATGAAGTATTTTATTAACACTTTATAATGACCAGGTTAAGAATTCGTCCAAAATGTCTCGTGGGTCTTAAAGGCTGTGATACTTCTACCAGTATTTTGGGAGAAAAGGTATCGATGCCGGTCGGGATCGCGCCGACGGCCATGCAGAGGATGGCGCACCCGGACGGGGAGACGGCCAACGCGAGAGGTATATACAGTAATAAAGTACAAATATCATCTTAGTTTTTGCTGGACAGCCATGTTTAATATGTTTAGAAATCGATTTAATTATAAGAGGAAATATTGATTTGAATATATTGTATTGTATTATGGCAAGAATTAAGAATGAAAAAAGAATTTATAATTGTAAATTTACAACTCTTGTCGAAAATATATTATTGGCTTATTTGATTACACGCAGCGGCTCAAGCGGAAGGCGTGATCTTCACGTTGAGCACGATCGCTACCAGCTCTATAGAAGAAGTATCGAAGGCCGCTCCCGACGCCGTTAAGTGGTTCCAGCTTTACATTTATAACGACAGGTCAGTGGTGAACCAAAATATATAATATGTTGCAACCTAAATATCCAAATTCGAAAAAAATCTTATGTTGAAAGAAGCAACTAATAACCTATTGTACATTTTTTTTTCAGAGAAATTACAAGAAACCTAGTTTTAAGGGCTGAAAAAGCCGGTTTTAAAGCAATCGTACTGACTGTGGACACACCTCTCTTTGGTCTAAGGAGAGCGGACATACGAAATAAATTTTCTCTTCCTAAACATTTAAAGTAAGCTATGGAACTATATAAACAAATATCTTTATTTCTTTACTAAAAAAATGCTTTTGTTAGATTAGCTAATTTCGAGGGTGAGATGTCAACCAAAATACACAACTCTGAGGGAGGCAGTGGACTCAATCATTACGTCAACGACTTATTTGACCCTTCACTGACCTGGGACGAAGTAAAATGGCTTAAAAGGTAAGATCACATTTATACAACTACTTTTTTTTCTTATGTCGCCAAATGTTCTCATAAAATCTAATCGGAAATTAAATATAATAATAACAATATATCATCTGTTTGAGAATAATTTTATGACTAATATGCATCCAAGTTGGAGTTTGGTAATTAAATTCCTCAAAGATAGGCATGGTAATAGTTACAAGTAATCGATTCTATCGATAAAATTTTTACTAGATTTAATAATTCAATTATTAAATTAAATATTGCTAAATTAATTAAATTAAATATTGCTTGAAACTTAAGGACACGTAAGGATCGAAGAAGGTATCGGATTGATCGGATATATATATTATTATTATTATATATATATTATTATTATATATATATCGGATCGACATCGTTATTAGGTCTCGTCAGACACCACGTGGGCGGTTCGTTAGGAAAGCGACCAAACGAAATGTTATAACGTAATGTTCAATATCTGCACTAGTCGTCGATAAACGAAACGTACGACAGCTCCCAGTGGAACGGTACTAGTCTGCAGCGTAGCTCGAAGACGAGTTACTGTTTCTTAGCACCACTTCACAATGTAGGCTTCGTTCGTTCGTTGTCGATAACGAAATGTCCATGTGACGACGGTGACTGAACGCTGCGTGTCTGTCATATATTATCTATTCAAGATAATCGGAAGAAATTTCTAGAAATGCGGTCTAATTAATCTATTGTCAGCATCACCAAGCTGCCGGTAGTGGCGAAGGGCGTGCTTCGCGCGGACGACGCGGTGAAGGCGGTGCGCGCGGGGTGCGCCGCGCTGCTCGTGTCCAACCACGGCGCCAGGCAACTGGACGGCGTACCCGCCACGGTACATCACTAGCTTAGCTTTATATTAAACTCTCAAACAAAATATTATTTAATTTTTGTATTAACCCAAAAAATATATAATTTTTTTATACTTTTAACAGACCGAGGCGTCTAGACTAATTCGTGAATATTTCATATTATGATTAGTCAATTATAATAAGCACATATTGTTTTTTTAAATAAGCCGTGTCACATTCAAATGTACGAGTCGTGATTGTTTCATAGTTATTCGTTTTGAATTGAAAATTTTTAACATTTTTAATTATCTTTTAAAATACTTTATATTTAGATTGAAGTCCTTCCGGAAATAATTGAGGCTGTTAAAGATTATAACGTCGAGGTGTACTTGGACGGGGGCGTGACCAGCGGCACGGACGTGTACAAGGCGCTGGCGCTGGGAGCGAGGGCGGTGAGGGACAGACTATATTTAAGAATGATAACATTGAGATTATTGTGAAAAAATAATTATGATAATGCAATTTAATAGACATTTAATTTAAATGATTGCGTTTAGGTGTTCGTCGGTCGTCCCGCTCTCTGGGGTCTGGCTGTGGGCGGACAGGAGGGGGTCCAAAAAATGTTAAGCATCTTTCGTAAAGAGCTGAACTACACATTGCAAATTGCAGGTAACTAACTACCATCCTTAAGTACAATCTCCAAATCTGAATTAATTAATCTGATCTGTACTTTTTGTTTCAGGAACTCAGACGGTAGAGGACATCACACCGGACATGGTGCGTCACCAGGCTAGCTACAGTCGACTGTGACGGCAATTGTCACTTTGTTATATACATTTCATATGACTGTGTAATGAGTGTTTTTAAAAATAAATAGTATATTTTGTTAAAGTATTTATTTATTGGTATCATTTGACGATGAGCTTGCGGTACAGATTATAAAGCACCGCCGGGGTCATCCAGGACTCTCCCGGCCACATGACTCTTGATATTTTCTAAAACAAAATTGTAAGAACAAAGATTTTAAATAATACTACATTATTTGAAAATTCAATACATTTGATGAAAATGAAGACTCGCCTTAAAATTACAACCGTACAAGTTGATACCCAGCTTTAGCTTTTGTATAGTTTGCCTCAGCGCCTCGTCGCTCGCCAGCTTGTGTCTGAGGTGCGCGGTGTCGTTGCACGTGCTACAGTTATTTGTCTCGCTCCATATTTTGGGTAAAATCGTATTTTCGATGTCCCGTAAATAAGCGTCTCTTCTTTTCATGTACTTAGTGAAGCTGTAGTTGCAGGAGTCCGTCTCTATAGGAGTAACTTCGCTTGTTTTTCTTTTAAATATATTTTTGATGTTAGCAAAACTTTTAACAAGTGTCGTACAAGACCCGTTGACGAGATCGAAAAATTTGGAGGTTATAGTTTTATTTTGTTTTTCTCTATGCGGCATCTTAATTAGGTGTTTGGTTTTGTACATTTTTTGTCCTTTTCTATTTACTTTATGTTTATTAATCGAAGTTGTTAGGGACCGCGAGGTGGGTAAGTGTGCTGGGAGGCGCGTGCGTTGCTTCGGCGTGGACACGAATGGAGGCTTGAATTCCAATGTTGTATCAACGAGTTCGTTTCTTCTAAGATTTTTATGTTCACTATGATAATATTTTAAATCATTTAATTGTGTCTGTTCAGACATATTACTTAATATCTTTATATTTCCCGTAAGTGTTGTTTTTGTATTAATATTATCTGCATTTTGATGTTTCAAAAATGAAAACGACAGGTCGTTAGTGTTGGTGGTCGTGAGGCGAGGGGGGGAGTTACATTTATATTTAATATCTGGTAAATTTGACCTTCTGTCTGTGAACCTATCCATTCTAAATACATCATCTTTATACGCGTTACGGCAATTGAGGTTTGTTTTCTTTGCATCGAGGTTTGTTTTCTTTGCATCGATATTGTTTATATTGTGTAACATCATTATCTCTCTGTAAACATTCCGTAAAAGCTGACTCGTCTCGTTATTGCTACGTGATACATGTACGCGTTGTTCACAGATATCGGCTGTGTCTTTATTATTGCCTACATTATTTACTTTGTTTGTCTTGATAGCTGAAAGGAGTTAGTACTAACAGTCAAGTTTCTTTCTAAATGAATTGTTTTCCTAGCTTTTTTTGTGAGTCATCAAACCGACATATGAACAGCCACTGAACTCGCATAAGCAATATCAATCAATCAATCAATCAATCAGGCAATCAATCGGTCAATCTTGCGGTTCAGTCTCGGTTAGTTTTGTTCGCTCGGAATGGCGTAATGAGTTTTTCAGAGATTATTTTAAGTGCTGTTGAGTGTTTATGAGATAGAGGACGGACGGAGATACAGCAGATTGTACTAGAATCAATTATCAGTGGGGAAACTCGAGGGTAACAACGGACCATTCAGGAAAACATGTTTGAATAAGATTCAAACGAACTCTTGCGATTTATATTATTGTTGGAGTTATAGAATTTGTAAACAACATTTATACTTAAAATATAAGCAATAAAAAATATGTGAACCGATAATATCGACATTACATATATGCAGGGCCGGATCAAGGGCGAGCGGACCCGCAATAGAGATTAAATAAATGACAAAACTTTGACGTCAGCAACTTTAACGTTTTTGAAATATATGAATAATTAGGCACCTCCAGATTCGCCCCGGGACTGCAGATTTGCAAATCCGGCCCTGGATATTATTTATATATATACTAAATACAAACCTTTCTGATGTGAGTGTAATATAATTAACGCCCATTTTCCAACCTGTAATAGGAAGAGGTATTTCACAAATTTTAGAAAGTAATCAATAAAAAACATAAAATTTTGAACCGACATAAGATTTGAACTACTGTTCATCGAGCGAAGCGAGCGGAGCGCTCTACTGGAGACTGTTTGACATTCTTTGTCACGAAAAGGCTCGAAAACTACTTGGCCGACAATTATAAAATTTTGCAACCAAAAAGACACATTAGGTGATGGTTTTAAAAAACAAAAATTAAAAATGTCATGTCGTTGAGGAATAATCATCAAAAAACTGATATCCCATTGATGTCAATGGGAAACGATGAGTCATTACACTGGGCTCGCTTCGCTCAATATGCAAACGGCACCCGAAATTTCGCGAGTGCAGCGAGACGAAATTGATGGTGTGTTGGCGCCCCTAGTATCTTACCAGTGAATTGGAGCCGTATTTGGACAACAGACGGCGGAGGATCTCGAATACTTCACAGGATTTACTTAACATCACCACGTTCCGCGGAGTCGCGTTCTCCGCCAGAGTATTGAGCAGATGCAGGCACTCGGGGTGTTGGAAAGACTCTCTAGAAACGTACTGAGTATCTTATAATACTTTTAATCTCGCGATAACTTTTAACTAAATATTGTACTGCGAAATAAACTGAAGCTTGTATTTAAAAGATGTTATTCAATAAGACCTTGTAAATATGGTCATGCCATGACTGTCGTGGAACAGCTGAATGTTCCGGTCGTGTCTGTACACCAGGGTTTGGAGCAAAGAAAACGTCTCTGATTGACCCTGACGGCATCTTTGAACGCACTAAAAGGTAATTTGACATAACATACTGTTAAAGTATATAGTAATATAACATAGAACCATAGAGAAATATTTATATGTATAAATTAGGATGTTAGTGTATCCGTGTATGTGCTTAGCTACAGAGTATGTATGTAGAGGATGTACCTTATACACAATTAGAGAAATAAAAGAGTGCACTACTTGTAGTCACAGTTAGTGTAGTTAAAAGTTTGAAAAACACTTCTACCAATAAGTCCTGTTTACTTGATCTTTCAAGCTATCAAAGACCGACCTGCGGGATGAGGTGTGCGCAGTGCGCCTGCGCGTCTCGCGCCGCCAACGACAGCGAACTACACAACGCACGCAGAGTCACGCGCTGCTGCAATGTTTTACGTACAGGAGGGAAGAGTATTATTATCATCCCCCCCCCCTCCCTAAACCCCACCAACTTAAGGAGCACTAGATTTCGACATCACCATGAAATTTAACATAACTTTATTTACTTAATATGAGTATACAAAATTGTAGATTGGTTTTAGTAGTTATATTTTTTTGTACATAAAGAATTATCCCTGGAATGAACTCGCTCATTCTCTACATCAAGTCCAAGTCAAGTCAAGTCCTTATTAAATCCTCGATCCACTATGCATGGAATGCCTATGGATGACTGCTGACAGGGTGGAGGATCAATTGTGACGTCACGGGTAAAGGATCGTTAAAGGAGGTTGATAACATTTTGTTACATGGTTGTTGGTGAAGAATTTATTATTTTTACATAACGATATTTGTTGGTACTTTATTAGGATGACTTCTTTCATTTTCAAAGCAAATTTTATATTGTTATATTCTAACAACAATTTAAAAATTACCTTATAATTCACTAATCTTAGTTCATTTTGTACATTTATCTAGATTTATTTTAAAGGTATTTGGAGATTATTGGTATATATAATACAAACATTTTTTTTTCTTACCATCATACAATTCGTAAATAGGTTACACATCGCGTCTAAACAACCACTCGTTTTAATCATACTTCGTGCGTAAATGTGCAGAGTTTGTCGTCTACTGCACCCTTGATCACCGCCAAAGAACAGCAGAGCAGATATCAAATCAAGAGCTATACATACTTTTGTTTGCAAGCCGCAGTTTAAAACCATTAATATCTTATCGTATAAAACTTTGCTTTTAATTATTTTATCACAGTCACTTTCCTTAAAAAAACAATTCCATGACAGCGAAATAGCAAGTGCTTAATAACATAGCACCTATAAGAAACCAATATTATATTCTCTTACCTCGGAAAGTAGATATAAACCTAACAAGTAAAATGCTCTTGTAAGCAAAACTATATCATGCGTGTTATGTATTAATTCTAATATCTCAGGCATACTCTGTTCAGTTGCTTCGTCTTGTAACGTTCTCTTCAAACATAATGAAAGCACATAAAAAAGTATAAAAATCTAAACATTCATTTATACCATATACCTTTTTTTCATGTTTATTGGATACCTGATATACATATTTATTAGATATTTGTTTTTTGTTTTCATTGTTATATCCCCAATAACTCATTATTATAATGAAATTTAACTGTTGCTTAAAAATTTACTTAATCATATCTTTATTTTGAAATCCCGCCACTTTAAAAGTCAAACCGGATATACCTATTATAAATAGTATAATAATACCATTGTATATTAAAATGACAGTTTTGTTGAAAAAAAAAAACATTACAAAGATCTACGAAAAGGACTTTCATATATTAGAGGTCTTAGTTTCTTATAGTGTAGTGTTAATAAGGAAAGTATTTACTTCTACATTATAAAGTGTGATTTTAATGACCGTGCATATTATTCGCGTTATAGAATGAATTCAATTATATGTATAAATTTATAATTGTAGTTATTAAATACAAACATATGCATATTTTATACATATACATATCTCATTTTTATCGAAAATTTTACTTTAAGCCCCCATAAAATCGAAAAAAAGTTGTTTGCACATTCTGCTGTTTGCTGTTGCAAGCTACAATTTTGACGATCGTCTGTTGACATTTTAAAAAATAACTAGTATTAATTAGTGTCATAAATCTAAATTTATACTCTGTGTTGTGAATCGAGTGTTGACAATATTTGATTGTTTGTCAATTTTCAGATGTCGCCAATAAAGTTTTATTTTTAATATCAGATTATAATTGTTTAACCAATTGAGATAGTAAAATTATAATACTAATCTTTGTAATATATGTGATTTAAATATATTTTTATTTTAGGAGACATAATAGAACCTATTTTCAGTCATCACAATTATCACACTTCGTAATGGATGTCGGTGAATTGCTATCATTTAAAGTAAGCATATGTTAAAATATGTTTATTTATATCATTAAAACAATTATAGAATTAATTCCATAAATTAATTAGCCGGTACCAACTCCAAAACGGCCAAACGAAGACGATTTGGAGGGTTCAGACGATGAAGGCAAAGGTTCCAAAAAAGCAAGGCGCTCAAAAAAATCTGCAGTAAATCGTTTGCATCAAATAGGTAGTAAATCACTACCAAAAGAACCGATCATTACTGATAAAGAGAAACAAGATATCCTACGATATGTGGAAACTGAAGTTACAGAGGTTAGCTTGTTTATACATCAAAGTTTTTTACTTTTTTAAATTTTAATAAAGTTTAAAGTAGTCAATAAACTATATATATAATTAAAATTATATAATCAATTATTGTTTGTTATTATTTTGATAAGCTAATTAATCTAATTTAATTTCATGTAACTAAGTTTATATTTTATACTTGTTATATAATAATAAATATTGTCTTATTAGGGAGAAATACTCGATGAAACTGCTGTAAAGAAGCTTGTACTTAATTTTGAGAAAAAAGCTCTGAGAAATAGGGAGATGAGAATTAAGTTTCCAGATCAACCAGAAAAATTTATGGAAAGTGAAATTGACTTATTTGAAGCATTACAGGTAATAATGGATCAAGCACTCGTATACGCTTGATTGTATGGTAGAGACAATTTGTATAAATCATTTCTGTAGTCATAGATTGCTTGTATTATAAAAAATATATAAATTACAATTATAACATTTTGTTGTATAATTGAAAATGCAAAATTACAAACTATAATGTTAAATTAAAGAATTAAGAAGAAGTTCTCTTTTTTTTTGTCAGGATTTAAGTGCAGTAGCAACTGTCCCGGATCAGTATCCACTATTGGTTGAGTTGAAATGCATCAACTCTATATTGGAGCTGCTCTCTCATGATAATACAGATGTATCAACAAAAGTTGTCAATTTGCTACAGGTAAGTTTAATACACAATTATTATTTATCTATACATATAAATATAATTGATGTGCCCATAATTCCAAATTAACTACTTTTCACTAAAAGCATCTGATAGTATATATGGTACTGCTTAAAAAAAGTTTTTTGTCTGTTTGTTTATACTGGTGGTTAGCAGAAGTTTTAAGGAACAAGTTAGTCAACTTTAAAAGCAAGGAAAGTTTTATATAATTATTATTTCATTTTTCTTATATGTAAAGAAATAATTTGATATAATACTCATAGGAACTAACTGATGTAGACATACTACATGAGAGCGAGGAGGGTGCAGAGGAGTTAATTAATGCACTAGCAGAGGCAGAGTGTCCGTCTCTGCTGCTGCACAACCTAGCCAGGCTTGACGAGCAGGTGCCCGATGAGAGAGATGCCGTTCATAACACCTTAGGTGATTATATGTAATTTAGTTCAAGCTTAGAACAATATATAAAATTTGTAACACACTACAGATACTGGCTTGACATCCAATCGGATGTTAAGCAAGGTTGCGCTATGTCAGCTTGGTTGTTCAATTTGTATTTGGATAGTTGTCTCCAAGGAGTGAAAGATAGTGACATGGGAGTGAAAGTAGGTGACCTTAATGTCTATTGCTTACTATATGCAGATGATGCAGTGCTCATTGCATCATCAGAATGCAATTTGCAGGCATTGGTCACCACTCTGAAAGATGGGTGTGAAATTAATGGTCTTAACCTGAATGTAGGTAAGACAAAGGTTCTGATATTTGAAAGAAATGAAGAAAGAACAGAATGTAAGATCAACGTGAATGATAAGATAATAGAACAAGTGAATGAAGTGGTATATTTGGGAAGTATGTTTAGCAGAGACGGAAGATACGAAATGGATGTGGAAAGGCGTATTGCTGCCGGTAACAGAGTCAATGGTGCTTTGACTGCATTGTTGAGACGGCAAAACGTCAGTATAGCTGCACGTTTGGCTATACACAATGCAGTTTTGCTACCGACGCTGTTATACGGCAGCCAAACGTGGGTAACACAGAAGAAGAATGTAAGAAAGATGAATGCTGTGGAGATGCGATCTCTTCGCAGAATATGCGGAGTCAGTCTAGCTGATCGAATCCGCAATGAAGAGATCCACAGAATGGCAGGTACTAGCGAAGATGTCACGGTGAGAATGAAGAAGAACGTGCTCAGGTGGTTTGGGCACATTGAACGAATGAGTGATGAAAGAATGGTAAAAAAGATTTATATGGGAAAAGTGAGCGGTAACAGAGACAGGGGGAGGCCTCGAGTGACCTTCAAAAACACAGTAGCTACGATACTGGAGGAAGGTCACGTAAAAAGTATGAGGACCCCTCGGAGGGCATGTATGAAGAGGTCGATGTCTGTGGCCGAGGCGAAAGAGGTATGCAGAGACCGTAGCGTTTGGCGTTCCGTCGTCTCTGGCTACCCCGCAAGGGATATGGCGTGAAGGTAAATAAATAAATAAATACAGATACTGTTTTAGGTATAACAATAAATTATTGAGGACATCTAAATATAATCATTGGCTTTCTTCACTTATTTCAAAGTGATTGCCTCTCCTTGATACATTTCACGTTTGAGTTGTTACTGATTATTCTTCCCACATAATAATAGTACATGTATGTATGTATGTTTAATTAATCACAAAATAATATAGGACAGGATACACTGGATGTTTGTACCAAAAATGAAATGTCAGTATTGATGTTCTCAATCATAGTGTTGTTTTTATTGTCACATGTTGTGCACCGTCAGGTATTATTGAGAACATAACAGAGTTCAGGCCCGAGCTATGCGTGGAGGTCGCCAAGCAAGGCTTCATACAGTGGATACTGAAGAGGCTGAAGGTACTTTACTGATCTTTAATTTATATATATATACTTGATATTAGTTACAATTGGTATATTTTTGTTTTAGTTAAAAATTCCTTTCGACGGCAACAAGTTATATGCGACTGAAATTCTCTCAATTCTGTTACAAAACACTCCTGAAAATAGAAAACTCCTCGGAGAGATAGACGGTATTGACGTGTTGTTGCAACAATTGGCGGTGAGTGTTGAGATATGTCCACTGCGGCTTGTGTTATGTGTGTGTACTGTGGTGTGGTGTAAATAGAGTTCTGATAACGTGTGTCAGTTTTACAAACGTCACGACCCGAGCGGCGCGGAGGAGCAGGAGGCCATGGAGAACATGTTCGACTCGCTGTGCTGCGCCCTCATGGAGCCCTTCAACAGGGACAGGTTCCTGCGGGGGGAGGGTCTGCAGCTCATGAACCTCATGCTCAGGTATATCATCTTGGGTGTCCGGGACATTATCGTGGAATGTAAGAGAACAAATATTGTGAACAAGTATTCATTATAGGGAAAAGAAAATGTCCCGCAACGGGTCCCTGAAGGTGTTGGACCACGCGTTGGGCGGGCCCGACGGTAAGGACAACTGTAACAAGTTCGTGGACATCCTCGGCCTGAGGACGGTGTTTCCTCTGTTCATGAAGACGCCCAAGCGAAAGAGAATACTCACCGTAGACCAGCACGAAGGTGACCGCCATTCATATTTAAAACTAGCCTAGCCACGACTTCGCTCGCGTGGAATATGTTTTAAATAAAAGTAGCCTCAGTTACTCGGTATAAAATAAGCTATTCGCCAGTGAGTCATGTGAACATCGGTTCAGCGGTTTCAGTGATTAACCGTAAAAGACAGACAGACAGAAATTTTAAAAATTGTTTTTATTAAGATCTTATATTCTTTGATGAGAATTTAATGAAAACTCGTTAATTTGGAAGTACAAACACTTTAATTTTTATGATATGTATATTAACTGAATGATTTGTATTTTTAGAACATGTGGTGTCCATAATATCGTCAATGCTGCGCAACTGCGTGGGCAGTCAGAGACAGAGGCTGCTCGCTAAATTTTCTGAGAACGACCTGGAAAAGGTGGACAGGCTTCTGGAGTTACACTTCAAGTATATGGACAAAGTGGACCGCGCGGAGAAAGAGATGGAGGTGGGTGCCGCGGAGACGCCGCGCTCGCACGACTACGGTCGGTGCGACCGAGGTTAATACTAACGTGTTTCAGATGGAAGGAGAAGATTTGGACGACGACGCTCAATACTTGAAAAGATTGTCCGGCGGACTGTTCACGCTGCAGCTCATCGACAGGATTATATTAGAGGTACACCGCGCAACTACGCATTTGATTTAGGCTATAGCTATTTATTATACATAACTGACGCGTCGGTGTCAGGTGTGCACGGCCGGCCCGGCCGCAGTCAAGCAGCGAGTGCAGCGCGTGCTGTCGCTGCGGGGCGGCTCGCTCAAGATCATCAGACACGTTATGAGAGGTACAATTATTTAAATTAACAACGAAAAAAACAAGTATTCATTTTCTTTAAGTATATAAACGTGCCAGCAACGTTACGATCGCTTAAATTTTAAATAATGTAGTTGGTTCGATATTGAATATTGCAATCGTGTTTCCAGAGTACGCTGGCAACCTGGGCGACGCGGGCAGCGACGAGTGGCGCCGCCAGGAACAGCAACACATACTGCAGCTCGTCGACAAGTTTTAGTTTGTTTGTAGTGGATGAAATAAAATAAGCGAACGTTCAAATAACTTTATTTATGTGCATTAAAATAATAATGATAGCGGTAACGCGGAACCAAATAACAACCCTGCACCTTCACAGCGGCGCGGGAACAAAACAAATAAGAACATTCTGTGGCACATTGATCCCTCGCTCCAGTAGTACTAACAGTTCTAACAGGGTTAACGACCGTCACTCAATTATCAAATGTAATATAATAATAATAAAGCAATCCAATTAATCTATCAAACTTAAACGATAATTCATCATATACCGGCTCGTACATCCGTTGAAGTGAATGTTTTGTACCAATTTAATAATAAATGCAATTTTATTTCTATCTGTAAATTTAGAACATGTGTATAGTTGTACTCGTGCAGGATAACATTATTATACTGATTAAATACATGCGGTTAGCACGGAGCAAATAATGCGTGAAACAAACATTACATTCATAAAACATTCAAACGGAGGCTCGGACAAATAACTACAGTAATTTAGATTTTTAATTTTTCAAGTAACTTAACAATTCATTTAAAACAAAGTAGTTTGAGTAGTTACTGTCGGTCCGTAGCAGCCTTCGTGACCCGGGGAGCGCCTCCACGCGGTACAGTCAACAAAATATAAGTACATTCCATATTCAAAATTCCATTGACATTTTGTATATAGTGCTATTAATTTAGATACAGTTTTTTTTCACTCTTTAACATATTAAATTCATCAACAGCTATAACCAATACTACTCTGCTATATTATAATATAATAACATGTGCCGTAAGATACGATGCAGTGCTACACGGTTCCAATATTTATATAGCTATGTAAGGCCCTAAGTGATCTACTATAACGAGAACCCGGCGGCCTCGTCGCGGAACGAGGTCCAAACATTGCAGTTCCTCGACGAGGCCGCGAGCGTAGAGGGAGAAGGCACGTGTAGAGCGCGAGGACGGCGCACTAGGAGCAGTCCTTGCTCATCATCTTACTGAAAGCTTTGGGGATGTCGTCGTTGGTCTTTGAGACGTTGGAGCTGCCGAGGAGGGTCGGCGCCGGGATGGAGCCCGCCTGTATCCCGTACGCGGTCTTCAGCAAGTCGTAGTTGATCTTCTCGGTTACGATGGAGTCTTGTCTGTATAAGAAATATATTATTTATATATAACAAATGTATAATTATAATGCGAATATAAATTGATATATGAGCAATATTTTAGTGGACAGTCGAGTATTACAAGTAAACGAAAATGTTTTTAAATCTATATAATTTCAATTTCTCTTTTTCTCTTTATATCAATAGAAAAATATTGCAGCTAATATGATGACGCATACCGATTTACTTTTCCAGATTTGTAATATACCCATATTTAATAAATGCGGAATGTGACATAAATGTAAGGGACAAAATAAGAATATAATATGTAGAGCTTTCATTATATAATTAGGTTGTATGAAAATAAATATCGTCCCTACGCCCTCCACACTCAAACATAACACTGCTGTTGTCACATGTGTTTTAAAATTTCATTCTAGATAATAGTTGAATATAAATAAATGAATCGTACTTGTACTGCGGGTGGTCGGCCACGAAGCTCCTCATCCAGGAGGCCATGGTGAGTATCTCCCCGGCGGCGCGGCGCTGGATCAGCTTGAGGTACTGCTGCACCGAGCAGTGCGTGTCCGCGTCCACGTCCATCCCCGACAAGTACGACTCGATCAGCGGAACCAACCCCGGGAACACGCCCTCCTGATCGAACCGATACTTTTAATATAACCAGCCCCGGGAACACGCCCTCCTGACCGAACCGATACGTTTGATATAACCAGCCCCGCGACTACGCCCTCCTGACCGAACCGATACTTTTAATATAACCAACTTCGGGAATACGCCCTCCTGACCGAACCGATACTTTTAATACAACCAACCCCGGGAACACGCTCTTCTGACCGAATAACCGATAAGTTTAATAGTTATATTAAACTTATACTAGTATAGGATTGAAGGAGCTTCTATCCGAGATATCATGTCTATCGGTTACGTGATTGAGAAAAGGCATTTCAAATTATACAAGTAGTGTAGGGATCAAAGGGCTAAACAGGGCCGGGCTGACGTCATTCTTCGCGCTGGTTCCCGTATTGATAGCGCCACCTTATTACAACTACATATTTAGGCGCCTCATTCTAATAATAATGTTGGACTGTGGATGCTACGCCACTAAAGATCCACTTTCAGGTCTTGAACAGTCGACTGAAATCGCTCGAAGCCGTGAGAATGAATGTGAAGTGTTCATGTTATTTTAAAGCAATATTTTTGACCCACTTTTTGGTATATGAGAAAATTAACGAAAAGAGGTACGATCAAATTAATTCAAGCTATGATACATATAATTGATGTGTGACGTATATTAAAGTACTTCTTGAAATCAATTACTTTTATAGTAATCTGTTTTAACATACTATCAGGTACTCGAGCACTCCGTACATTATGTATTAACGCGATAACGTTACACTTCCTGCTCGAAGATAAAGGTCGTTTATAGAAAAAATATTATTAATATATTATTTCCGCCTCGATAAACCAATTAATATAAACAAACTAGCTGAGCCCGCGACTTCGTTCGGGCGGAATATGTTTTTTAAAATTAAAGTACCCTAAGTTACTCCCAATAACATTAGCTATTTGGCCATTGAAAATATCGTGAAATGTGGCCCAGCCGTTTCAGCTTACCCGAACAATAAAAATATATATATATATATATATATATATATAGTTAGATATGCATTTAGTGAAAAGCTGGTAATTAGTACCTTTCCGTTGATGATCTCATTGACGGTCATCTCGAGGTAGGTGTCCGCGTCGGGGGAGCGCACGTCGCGGCGCCACCAGAAGCGCTGCGCCGCGCACGCGCCGCGCCGCTGCGCGCGCTGCATGTTCTCGTCCACCTGCGCCGGCGCACACGCACACGTCAATAATGTCGTCGGTCCGAGTGATGAGTTGTATTCCTCACCTTACTGATCGGCATCACGAAGTTGAGGTTATACGAGAGTATGACCCTCGTGAGCAGCACCACGAAGCACACGTAGGCTGCGTTCTCGAAGTCCGTGAGTTGAGCCTCGCAGGGGCGGAACTCCACGCGCCAACCGATGGACGAGTTGGGAGGGGGCGGCTTGAAGCGCATGGTCTGCCAGTTGGTTGACTGGATGTTCTGAATGCAAATTACACATGAGCGATCGCCGCTATGCTATACGTACGTATAGGTACAGGTGTGCATACCTCGAAGTGGTCGGTGTCGTTGGAGTCGTCCTGGTGCACCTTCTCGCTGAAGAGCGACACGGTGTCCCTGATGAAGAGGTGCGCCACGTGCAGCGCCAGCGGGTGGTCGATGCCGCCCTCCCGCAGCCGCCGGTAGATCGCGGGGTCGTGCACCACCTTTATGTCGTTGTACCTGGACGTATACACTCAGTCATCTATAAATATCTATTTAATTGTTATAAGAATTAGGGAATAACAAAATATATCATATTCAATGTCATGAACATTTTGAGGAAATAGATTTGATTAATATTTAATCGTTTTTATACGGAAAATTTACTATTTATTTTAATTAAATAGCCGTTACTGGTGACTTCGCCTGTCTGCCCCCTCCCTCGTTTCAAACAAAACCATTTATAATATCAGATCTTATTTATAATATTACAATTAAAGTATGAAAAGAAAATTGGTTAGTTGTTTCCAATTGACACAGGGCGCTACGCATTACTTGTGTTACGCACATTCACATTTTACAAAATTAAAGAAAAAATCGATGTTCGCGCTGGAATTCCAAATGTTTGTTCGATATCATTTTAAAATCTCTTGAATTGAAAATGTCATTAAAATCAGTTAAGCCATTAACATGTAAATGTTAATGGCTTAACTGATTACGTACAAACACACAGTATAATTTATTTATATATATGTGACACGTAAGTATGTAAATAAGTACGCCCTTGAGAAAACACTTATATTAAAATAATTGACAAACACGTGTTATAACGTGATACAGGTATCAGTAATCACCGCGCCTGATTGATTGTGTATTAAGATGTTGCTACATCGACTAACTCGTAAACATAATGAATTTATAGTTACGATAAATCATTTACTGTAACTCATAGAGCGGTCGTTACTTTTTGTTTATTACATCTATTATGTATACATAAATAAAATTAAAGTATCTATTAGTAACAGCTTTACATTTAATACTCTTTTGTTTCTCTTAGTTTCTCTGAAACGATTGGACCGATTTTAACGACTTTCCCTGGCGCATAGCTGATATTATAAGTAACTTAGGATATTTTCATTTTAAACACATATTCCGATCAAACCAAGTCGGGGGTATGGCTAGTTATTAAATATAGTTCTCGTTACTCACTTTTCGTGTTCAGGTGACAAGTAGGAGTCAATGGAGTCGTATCTAGACTTGTGTATGCGGAACTTGTTTTCCTTGAGCGGTTCCAGACCAAGCTCCTCCCGCGTGCGACAATCCACCGACCCCGAGACGACATTCCAACGACAGTCCACCTCCGTCAGGTAACCGCGGTAGATGGGAGACGCCGCCGACAGCGCCAACTGTGCACAGACATACTTACATCACACACGCATACATCATATGCATACATACACACATACTTAGAGGTCGTTCATAAATAGGGGAGTGTAGACTAAATATTATCAATTCTCACTACGTGTAGAGAATCTGATATTACGTAAAATTATAAATTAAAATTGTGTTGTTTATTGTTTATTATTTATAATAACCTTTTATAATAATATGATTTCGATCTGATTTCGATCAACCCGAAATTTAAGAAAAAATCTTATTAAGGAGGGCTTTATAAGATGGCCATAAGCTTACACTCAACGGGAGAGAGTCAAATTAGCTTTTAAAGCACCTTCCGAACGGCCCTATACATTAATTTATATAACTACTTACCTTGTGGTGTCAATCATACATAAAACATTATTTTATAGTTTCTTAATCGATTATTAAGACGTCAAATTTAAGTACATTGTTCAATTTATTGCCTTCCTGAGAAGTTTACTGCCGCAGTAAGGGCGACCACACGCGATAACCCAAGAAAGTGCCTTACACGCGGTTATCATTGTACACATTTGATAATGATTATAAACATAGGTACTGGATACGGACAACATTAAGACAAAACTAATTATTATTGCCGATTTAGCCATTAAAAAAAATATATATAAAAAATTAACCTCCAAATTGCAGAGGCACTTTGGCAATTTATTGTGTGTATGTGTGCATATAGTATTTTTTGTAAGCGGTCAAATGGTAGAAGCTGATATTGGGGTGATCCGGACCAGAAATGAGAACAGTACTCCATGTGTGACCGAACCTGCGCCTTATAGAGCGTAAGTTTTTTGCCAGGCTTGAAATACTGCCTCGCTCTATTGATCACTCCCTATTTCATCGATGTCAAATTTGCCTTGCTCTCTAGGTGACTACAAAACTGACAATCGATCAATCGAAATGTCGAGACCCAGTATTCTGATACTTGGAAAGGTAATAAGAGGAGTGCTTTCGAAGAACGGTAATACGACAAATAGGGGTTTCTTAGCGGTAAACGTGCAAACTTGTGTTTTTAGAGGATTGAAATCTAGAGGTCTTTATAGAAGACACAAGTTTCCTTCGGCACTCGTCGACTTTTTCCCGAGACAGACCTGCACAGCCGGAATATACCGCATCCCCTGTGCTGTCATCCGCATAACAACGTATGTTAAAAATATCCAACACATCATTGATGTGCAGGAGGAATAGAGTTGAGGATAGCACACAGCCTTGGGGTACACCAGCGTTCACGGGCTAGGGGTCCGAGCAAAAACTGTCGATAACGACCTGTATGTTTCGCCCAGTGAGAAATCCACTTGCATAAACTCTCAGGAAGCCCATAGGAAGGTAAGTCCATTCAATAACCGCAGCCCAACGGTGCGTAAGGTACAAAAGAAGATCACCAGGCGATCGACAAGGGCGAAAGCCATATTGCCCGTCATTGATCAACTGGTGATCTTCGAGGGACGTTAGGAGCAGTCGCTTGATATTGATCTCCATTATTTATGAGAGAAGAGAGGTAATGGCGATTGGTCTGTAGTTAGCTGGGACCGAGCTTTCACTAATCATCTTTTTAGGGATCGTATGGACAAGGGCACACTTCCATGAGACCGGGACTACGCCTTTAAGGTAGGAGTGCCGAAATAAACGCGTTTTCACTCGAGTCAACTTACGGGAACATGTTGTGAACATGACTTATGAATGTCCAAGGACAATAGAGACTGCCGGATAGTTTTTTGCCAAAAAAATATTTCTGGCATTGAACTCTGACACCGCGGGATCGTAGGCGGTGTCTTCCCTTGGTCGTCCAAAGTCAAGTTGGAGCTAAAAAGTGTGCCCGAGACATCAGCTTTCTCTTTCGACGTGTGGGCCAGAGTCATTTTCCATGTACAATGGCGGTATGCATACGTGCATGTGATATTAATGATTATTGCATGGTAATAATAAGTCTCTCACCATAATAGGACACAGTGGTGCTAGCTGGTCGTAGAGCGTCCTCGCCTCGGTGATGCAGCAGGCCTGAAAGGTGACCTGCAGGCAGCAGCACCCCATGCCCAGTCCCATGGCGTCCAAGTACACGGCGTCCGGACGCGCCAAGTCTGGTAACATCTTGTGAAAGTCGTCGATAGGTATCTTCGTGTTCACGTCGCGGTACACTACACGTCAACAAACAAATCATTTACTCTCCCAGATAAAACGAAGTGCTATTATTACACGATCGAACAGACAGACGGACCTGGAATGTTTATTGCCATTCTATCCCCTCTCCTCTTCCGAATATTCCTGGCTAAGTTATTATAACGAGGGTGACCATGAAACGTTGCCTGATCCGGGAAGAAAAAGGACTTCGTAACGCCTCGATCCGGTGTTGGCTCAAACGGAGGAGTAGTGAAGTTAGGACACCCTAGTCTGAGACCAAATATTGAAATTAGTCACTTTTACAAAAAATATGCAAGTAGTGATTAGTAATATACCTTGGAAAATTTGTGATACTCATGATAACTTCACCATCTTTTAGGAGCGTACTCGCTTCTGCCCTGCGATAACGCATGTTAGCCTCAACTATATTAAAATGGGCCAGCAGCCCTCCGTACGGTTTGCCCGGAGTCCCCTCAATCATGTAAGCCCCATATTCCGGCCGCCAAAGAGATTTTACGTCTACAAAGTAATAGAATAAGGAAACGTAAACATTGGAGATTGTGTAATATT
Organism: Melinaea marsaeus rileyi; assembly: GCA_918358865.1. Taxonomy (NCBI): domain Eukaryota; kingdom Metazoa; phylum Arthropoda; class Insecta; order Lepidoptera; family Nymphalidae; genus Melinaea; species Melinaea marsaeus. Next base: position 24,876,121 of record OU911090.1, on the reverse strand, counting down.
TGTCAAACAACCAATAAACAATGTAATGTTTGTACAACATGTAACATAAGATTTCCTCGACATATATTTCCTGTTTCCATCAATTCTAAATATGAATTATAATGATTCCTGAATAATTAGATTATAAGATCACATTGAATACTGTCACAGAGATAACTAAAATCATACAAGTACTTAGTAATCATGAGTTGCAGAAACATACACAACTAATGAATAATGTTTTGTTAGTAGTTACATATGATTATAACCTTGACTGATTATAATAATAATTAGCAATGTAAATATATTCTTCATTTATTTCTATTATATTTTTAAGCACTAATTAGTTTTATTTATGTAGATAATTACTTGGTAATTGCCAACTTTTGGAGTATTTAAAATTTTATTTTTAAGCAATATTACATAAAGAATAAATTATATAGGAAATAATTGTTATCAATGATAATATGAAGGAGTTATCTCTTCCGAATCATCATTTTTTAAAGACATATAGGAACAGAATGTTAATATTAACACATTCACACAAATTATTCAGATATAGAATTGATTGATAACAATGTAATCATATATTTTTAACAAATTTAAATAACCGATGATCAAGTATTATATATGTCTTTGAAGCAAAGGAATCACACCTGATGTAAGAAATTTTCAATAGGTGTCTTGTAGATAAATGAGACAAATGATATGGTTCAATATGGCAGACACATACAACTAATAATTTGATTAGTATATATAGATAACAATAGGATATATTTTAAATAATATTATACTTTGGGGATCTGCGAGCTCTTTTTCCTGCAGTTTAGGTAGAAGTTCTTCGGCTCTTAAGCTAACGGTGGCCCGTTGATTTTTATCATCAAATTTTAGTATAATATACTCCACCTAAAAGTATAGAAATACTTAACACAACAATATCTTTTGTATTATTGTAATATAACTTGTGTAGGAAATAAAAATAATAATTAGAAATAAATAATAAAAAGTATTAAAAATCAGAATACATTCATATAGTAAGTAATACTTTATTTGTTTTGTAATAAAATTATAGAGATTAATAGTAGTATAATTAGAGATTAATATATTAAGAGTATAGTATAGTATATATTTTTTATTATTAACTAAAGCCATGTTTTCAATTGGAAATAAAAATCTTACCTCATCACCCCACTTAAGAACATCACCAGTTCGTTCTCTAAGCTTGCTGTAGAGATTAATAAATTGTTCAATGCCGTGTTGTCGCACATGTTCCGCTAATGCCTTAGTTTCTTCCCATGAAAGAGGGCTTCCTTCCGTCAATAATCCCATATTAACTACTTGAATACTTTGAAAATTAGAACGTAACTTCAATACACTTTTACTAAATCGAAAAGTGAAACAGAACTTTTTTACGTAAAACCAAAAGTTCATCTATTGCCAATAACGACTGCAATCGAATAAAAAACCAACAAGACTATTCACTGTTTTATTGTACCAACTAAAATCGAGAATACTATGAAATGTCTTTTTTTAATATAACTTTATAAGCTGACAACAATTTAATAAACTTCAAAGTTTATTTACAGCTAATGTAAATAAATATAATGCCGGTGAAATATTACTATTATATATATTCTATTTATGGCTTCATTCACATTGAGTGAACGTGTATGCTATAAAGATAATTCATATTTCATCACATTATTTGGTTTAAAATTCAGTATTCACAATAAATTGTCATTTGTCAGTTTTGAATCCAATTTGATAAAAATGTCAGTGTCATTTGGAAAATAGATTGAATATTTTAATCAATAAAATAAATGCAAGTGCACAATTACTTAAAAACATGATTTCCATTTTAATGTTATATTTTTAAAATTATGAATAAAATTATCTTTATTAAAAAATCGCAAAAATACCTAATGAAATTTCTAACAATGTAGGATATATTTATTTTTTGGTAAATGTAGAATGATGGGAAACGCCGCAACATTACAATCTGTTCACTTAGATTATCTGTTAACTATGCATCTGTCATGTTTTAAAATATTTTGATGACATTGGTGTGTAGTGATAATGAATAGGGTAATTTAGTAATTTACGGTTCTTTTAGTATACGGAAGATTTCTTTTAGAAAACATGTTGTATCTATTGTGTTGTATACCCAGGATGGTACAGTAGTATAAATGTCTACTTTAACCAATGTTATTATAAATTGGTTGTGTGAATGATAGACACATAATAGTACATTTACATTTTTCATTTATTGTGATGATTTTTTGAGAACTAATAAATAAACAGCAAGTAAATATTACAATTCACCATGGTGCCTGTCGCTATTGAAGGGTGTAATCAAGGGACCGAGGGTGGTGGACCCCGGGGTGGATCCATTTCCCTTGGATTGCTAATTGATTTTATTGTTCAAAGAACCTATGATGAACTTACTGTTTTGGCAGAATTGTAAGTTATTTTTCTTAATATGATCATAAATTTTAGTTAATATTAATAATATATAATAATACATCTTGTTTTTTTTTTTTTTTAAGAATTTTACTTACGTTTATTTATAAAAAAACTCTTGCTGTTTTAGATTACCTCGTAAAACAGATATGGAAAGGAAGATAGAAATTTACAAATTTAGTGCTAGAACACGGCAACTATTTGTGCGTTTATTAGCTTTAGTGAAGTGGGCAAGCAGTGCTACTAAAGTGGATAGATCTGCACACATTATGGCATTCTTAGATAAACAAGCTCTGCTCTTTGTTGAGACTGCTGATGTATTGGCCCGTGTTGCGAGGGAGACATTAGTACATGCAAGGTAAGCTGGAATGAGGGATGATACCGTTACGTTAGGTTGGTTTATCATGACGATTACCAAGACATTGCCTTTCTAGGTCCAAATTACAGTTTATGGTAAAAAGTGTGAAACAAATATATAAAATGGAATTATATGGAAATAATATATAATGGAAAAAAAATATATAAATTGAAGAGCCCTTTAACCTTTTTAAGAGACTACTTTATATATATTGAACAATTTCCTTAAATATATTTTTTTAAGAAACAACAAAAAGACAGAAAAGATAAATGTTGTGCCTCAATCTACGGCAACCTTGTACATTAATACATACATATAACAGCTTTTCAATGAATAATTGTTAATAATTTTAATATACCTTCATTATATATTTAATATATATATTAGGTCTACAACTTTGCTCCCGCCGTTTTTTTTTTTATTTTAAAAATTATATTTAAAAAAATGGTATCTTATTTATGTTTCAAAGTATTGTCTGTCACTTTCCACTACTTTGGCCCATCTTTCAGGCAACAAATGAATCCCGCGTCGGCAAAATTCTTCATCCTTTGATAAGATCCAAGAATCGATCCATTCTTTCACTTTTTCAAAAGAATCGAAGCACTGGCCCGTCAGGCCGTGTGCCATCGACCTAAATAAATGGTAATCAGATGGAGCAACATCTGGAGAGTATGGCGGGTGAGGTAGAATTTCCCATTTCAGTGTTTCGAGGTACGTCTTGACTACTTTCGCCACGTGAGGTCGAGCATTGTCGTGTTGCAAAATTACTTTTCTCGTGTCTATCAGCGTATTGCGGCCGTTTTGCTTTTAATGCCCGACTCAAACGCATTAATTGCGTTCGATAAAGTGCGCCAGTAATTTTTTCAGAAGGTTTTAGCAGCTCATAATAAATTACGCCAAGCTGATCCCACCAAATACACAACATGACCCTGGATCCGTGAATATTCTGTCGAGGTGTCGCCGTAGGAGTGTGGCCGGGCAATCCCCATGATGTGCGTCGCTTAGGGTTGTCGTAGTGCACCCATTTTTCGTCCCCAGTAACAATACGATGAAGAAATCCTTTTCGTTTTTGTCTTTCAAGCAGCTGTTCACAAGCAAATAAACGTCGCTCAACATCTCTTGGTTTCAACTGATACGGTACCCAGTATCCTTGTTTTTGGATCATCCCCAGCTGTTCCAGGCGTTTTGATACTGCTTGCTGAGTTACTCCCAATGATTTTGCTAGCTGTTCTTGAGTTTGGCACGAGTCTTCATTAAGTAAAGCCTCCAGTTCATCATCTTGAAAAGTTTTTTCTCTGCCACCGCTATGCCGATCTTCAACAACAAAATCACCGCTTTTAAAGCGCTGGAACCACTCGCGACACGTTCTTTCACTAATAGTATCATCACCATAAGTACTTGAAATAACCCGATGAGCCTCAACCGCCGATTTTTTCATGTTGAAATGAAAAAGTAAAATCTCCCGCAAATGACGTGAATTCGGTTTATAAGTTGACATATTTAATTAAGTGTAACTATATGACGCAAACATTAAAATTAACTAATATCGATGTAAGGTTATATTTATAGATGTCAAAACTGATGGAAAACAACTGTGATTTATTTATTTTAACTATGGACTACAATGGACTACAATGGTAGTCTTGTTGCAAGCTAAATATATTTTTTCTCACAACTTTGGGTATATCTTACGATGTCCTTACAAGTAATTGTAATACAAATTATTTGATATATTTGTGTGAGTAAACAGCACTCTGTCACATGTCCTTCATTGGTCTGAAATTAATAATTTAGTCTTAAATACTAAGAAAACTAAATGCATACAGTTTACACTTCCAAATGTAAAAAGTAAAATTTTAACTTGCTCCTTAACAATGAAGTGTTAGAACTTTTTGACTCAACAAATTTCTCCATTTGCTTATTTTAGTTATTTTCATAGTATTTTATTATTGGGCAATGCTGCCGAATTTAATTCTATATATTTATTTTTCAAAAAAGAGCTTAGGTTTTTAAGTAAATTGCAATTCTTACGTCCATTTCTCAATACATATTTAATAACATAATAATTATACGCCAAAATTTAAGTTGTTATTTAAAAAACAATAAGAGACACACAATTAATACGAGAAATAAAAATAAACGTAACGCCTTCGTCGTAAAATTTCGTCTTCAATAAGTTAACAAATCCTTCACGGGCTTGAGTATACGCATACTCGTATATAATAAAGTTCCACAAGATATCTTAGACCTTCCTTTACTTAGTTTTAAATCTATAATGAAAAGTTTATTATTAAATAAATCTTAATATTATGTTCAACAATTTTTAGTGGATCGAAATGGTTCAAACTTAAGTTGTTGACTCATTTGCAGGGTCGATAGTATAATGTATACATCTAACATTGTCAAGTTTCTATTAAAAAGAGCAACTGTTGAGTTTTTGGGTGCAGCAGAGCAGGATTGCCAGCCGGTGCTATTTGCTCACGGACTGACTACACTGACCTTTATAATGTAATAGTGGATGATTCAACAGTGCGTGTAAATGCCTACTTGAATAAAGATGTTTTGAATTTTAATTAGAATTTATATAATAGCCAGGGGGTCAACAACTCAGGGGGTTGAGTTCTACCTCCCCCCTCGAGGGTCCGCCCACATTATGTATTTAAACCCAGTAAAGCATTCATATAAAAAATATGAATGCTTTACTGGGTTTAAATATTATCCATTAAATTACCCAAATAATTTTCTTATAGATTGCCAACATTCCACATGGCTGCAGCGGTGGAAGTGCTCACATTAGGCACATATAGTCGTCTGCCGGCAGTCATCCGCGAAAGACTGGTCCCTCCGCCGCCGTTAACTCCGGCCGAACGACGGTCCACCCTGAGGGCACTCGCGCACGTGGTGCGACAGCGACTCACCACCGCCTCGCTACCCAGCGACGTCAGGAACCTGAAGGTAGTTAGTCTCGTTGCATAGTAGTTCGGCGATAATTCTACCAGTACTATTAAAAAATATAATTGTAGGTGGAGAATGGACGGGCTACATTCACTGTTGGTCAGGAGTTCAGCGTCTCACTGACAGTTATGGGGGATACACCCAATGTGCCTTGGCGGTTACTAGATATTGCAATACTTATTCAAGATAATGAAACCGGTGGTAAAGAACTCATTACATATATATATTTTCTTATGTTTATACATAACCTAATAAATACATCATTACACAAATTTTTTTAGAGGGGAAGCCATTAGTACATACTTCACAATTGAATTGGCTGCGGGGGGTGGCGCAGGCCAGGCTCGCCGCCGCCGGGTTGAGCGGCGCGTTGACGGCACTCCGGTACTTCTGTCGATCCCTCTCCTTGGAGTTGCTATACACGCAAACATTGAGACTGTGCCGCGACAGGCTGGCTCGCCATCTGCAAGTAGACAGATATATTCCAGGACAAAAATTACAAGTCTCCTACTGGAGGTAAAAATGCAACGAGGACGGCAAATTATATTTGTTAGTTTTTAAAAGTGATAAAATGATACACATTGGATGCAGGGAGCTGGGATGCGAGCTGGGGTACCGTCTGATCGTGGGCGCGGAGGGCTCATCGCTGTGCGTGTGGCACGTGCCGGCGCTGGCGGGGGGAGAGCGCGTGGCGGCCGCGCTCACCCCGCACGCGCCCTCCATGGAGCGCCTCCTCGCGCACACCGTGCATGTGCGCTCCCGACAGCGACTCAACGACCTCAAGGTGCTCCTCAACGACCTGGGGGTGAGTGAAGGGGGAATATCTGCCGAGAAGATATCTCGTAGATCACGTTTGAAAAGGAATACAAAATGTACATGTGACGTCAGGTGGAGTGCTCGGTGGGCGGGTGGCCGTGCTCCTTGGCGTGCTCGGTGGTGGCGCCGTGCCTGCGCGCGGAGCAGCTGCTGGTGTCGGTGGGCGCGCACGGCGGGCGGCTGCGCGCGCGCGTTCCCGCGTATCCCGCCACGCCGCGCATGCCCGACCTGGCCGCCGCCCTCGCCGCCGCCGACCGCGCGCTCGTACGCACCCTGCTCACACAGCTGCGGTACCCTCTCCGACTTAACCATTTATTTATAAATACACCGGCATTTGCTATCTTTTTCTCTGTCAACCGTTTTATTTACTTTTACACAATAATAACTATTGAGTAAAAGTCGATGGTTAATAAACAATCAAAACGTTTAGGAACGATTGTGGTCAAATTTCGTCGAGTGGCCGAACACCATTGATTTAAATTATTGTTAACGTAATCTTGTCGTCTCTTAATGCAGATTTTGGCTAGTAGCCCGACGGTGTGAAAAGTCTCTCCAACACCTGCCGGCCAGCGTCTGTGAACACCTGCCGTTCCTGCACGGGCCCGACCATCCGCTCAACAAGTTGTCAGCGGACCGGCTCTACGTCACCCTGCATCGACACACGGACCACATCTTAGTGAGGATACAATATAACTAACCTTTTTGATTTCCATTCCTATATAAATTCTTATTCTATTTACTTTGCATTATCAATAAACTACAATTTAAACGTATAGTAATAATTGGAAAAGATAATCCAATAAATAATTTTAGATTTATTTTTACAATTCAACGGTGCATGGAATATATTATTTAATTCCCGGTGTCACTTTCTACTACATAAATTATTAATTATCCCGCGTGTAGGTGGTGGAGATGAAGGAGGTGGCCGCGGGTGGCACGGCCACCACCAGCTCCAGCTCCAACAGCGGCAGCGCCTGCAGCGTGGCGCTGGCCTTCCACCTGGCGGGAGTGCGGCGCTGCACGCCTGACGAGTGCGAGGACGAGGTGACCAACACTACATTACATTAGTAGTTAACGACCCCCATTTAGTGATCCAAAGACGGCCTTAGATACTTCTATCCGACAATTTTTAGTGTGTTTCAAACATTGCCTTTTTTGGGTGTTTACTTTATCATTATAACCTCCGCGTTAGCAATGTGATGTCCTAGTGTTTATTATTTTAAGGACAATTAATGTTGTCTAATTTATGTACAAAATCTGTGGGAATTATTTCATATATGTTATATGTTTATCTGTGCATCGTCATATTGAATTGGTCGCAAATAGAGTAAGGAAGCTTGTTTGTATTTTCAAGATTTTAAGACACGTAGCTTCTAACACTATTTTGAAAACGATTTTACCTAGCTCTGATTCAATCAATTTTGACTTATTTTATATCAGTCAGATCGATTATATATCACGAGCAGGGGCGGCTCTAGCTCGTGTAGCGTCCGTGTTCAATGAAACCCTGGCGCTCCCATAATGGTCCAGGAAGATGCTCTTATCCGTCTCAGGGGGCGCCGCGGCGCCCGTGTGCATTACACACCCTGCACTATAGGTTAAGCCGCCCCTGATCACGAGCAATGTGCCTTCCGTCAGAAAATTTTATATTATTAATGTGGTTTTAAGCAAACATAGAGCATCTCCGTATGATAATAATAAACAAATTATGAAACGGAGAAAACGTCGTCGTCGTCGATCAGTCAGTCAGTTCGTTAAGCTATCGAGCCATCTTTACAACATTGTTAATCGCAAGTTGCAGATCTATCCCATTAATACATACTTTTGTAAAAAAACATTAGCAGAATGGCTTCTTTCTCTGAAATATAAGGAAGTGGAATTGCTTTTACGTTTTATGAGCTTATTTTTATACCCATACACTTACACTTAAAAACACAAACACACACTTAAACATACATTGCACCATATAGACTGTTGTAATATTGACTTAATAATTTTGTTTGCTATAATTATGTTGTTATGGAAGAACGGAGTCTTCTGGCACAGGGATAAATTAATTACCCTTAAAAGAAGATTTATACTTTATTTGTGTATTGGTGATTATTTGCAGTGAAATAAATTATTATTATATATTATAATACTAAAATGCATACGTTTGTATAGTCATCTGGTGCAACGGGCGCCAGCACCGCCCCGAGCACAGCACGCGCCTACCTCAAGCTACACTCGCTGGTGGAGCTCGATACATTTACTTTGACGCATGGCCCCTTCACGCCGCTGGACACCCCCGGCATGCAGCCGGGCAAGCGGAAATTAGCCGGAAGCAACGGGCGCTCTGTGCGAGTCCGTCAGCCCGCGTACTTCCTGCCCGAGCTAGCACACGTGGTGGCCGCAGCAGACGAGAGGGTGCCATTCGTCAACCTGGCCCAGGAGGTATTTAGTTTAATAATTTTCTTTGTTTTATAATACAAACCTCTCGAATTACCTTAATAAAATAACCATAGTTGGCGGCGCGGGGCGTGACGCACGGCGGCGTACAAGCGGAGTGGTCCGGCAGCGCGCTGGCCATGCGCATAGTAGCGCTGCCGCGGCCCGAGGGCGCCGGCGAGGCGGCGGCCGACGCACTGCGGGCGCGGCTGCTGGCCGCCACCGTGCGACTCACCACCAAGAACCAGGCGCGCGTTTGGACCGCGGAGATCGTTTTCCACGGCTCACCCGTCGCCACGCCCAACCCTAAAGAGCAAGGTATAATATATTAAAATATTTAAAAAAATCTTCAATACAGAATATATTATTTAGTTATATTATATATCATTTGAACTCTCGAGGTGAACGGCGCTGTGTGTATCTGCAATACGAGCTGGGAACCGACGCCGGGCGCACCGCCGACGCGTTCCTGGCGGACTGGGCTTCCATAGTTCATCTTCACACGCTCCTACACGATTTCATGCTCAGACCCGTTCACGGTAGGACATATCTACCAATATTGAAAATTAAAAAACAATATTCAAAACATGTTATTTGCTAGTAAGTAACATAAAACTATTATAAACATTTTAAAATAGTGTAATAATGTGTTGGTCAGAGCGTGAGAGCGTGTGGCAGGGCGTGTGCGTGCGCTCGTACACGTACCGCTCGCTGGTGGTGGGGTTCGGGCCGGCGGCGCGCGCCACGGCCGTGCTGCAGTGGAGTGCGCAAGCGCAGCGCTACACCGTGGCGACGCCGGCGCACCAGCCCGCCGCCAACGCGCACCACCTGCTGCATCACCACCTCGACCACTACCTCAACTGGTTCGTCAACTCACTTACTACATTACTTATAGGCTGCTTCGATTTAAGCTAAAAATAGGAACCGTCTTCTTCACCTTCCGTAGATTAGTGTTAAGCAGCAGTCTGGTGTTGAGATACATTATTACTATATATATAGCTGTGAGAGTTTGTTAATCATGGCGTATTTTTTCGCAGGCATAAAGATCTGATGTCTTTGGGGGTGGTCCTGCGTGAGATATATGCTCCCCTGCTGGCGTTGGGTCGACTGCCCACGCTTCCGCAGCTGGGCCTGCATCACGTGCGCGCACTCATGCCCACGCCCACTTTCACGCTACTCGCTCACTCTTGGCGGAAGGTAGTCAGTTTTCCAGTTTAGGTCATGGTTTAATTGACCAATAAGATCGGAAAGTTTAATAAACGTATAATTACTTATATAAATTATTGAATTGTAGATCCGCATCATATACGCCGGTGCGTATTCGATAGAAGTGGGCATACGAGGAGGCAACACGGTCACCATTCGCGATGGCTCCTACTCCAAGTTCGACAGAAGCTCCGTCGTGGACGAATTTGCTCCGGCACAAGGACTCAAGGTACTTCATTAATTTCTATTATCCAGTTTAGTCTAATCATGTTACTATAAAATCTATTTCATTTTCATGTATTTTTATTAGACTTTCCTGTCGCGGTATGTGGACGACAACATCAGCGCCAGACTACTGGCCGAAGATGACAATCCTCCGTCTCCCATGTCTCCGATGCCTCCAGGTACATTCGGTGCACTATTATTTATATTGACATTTTGCAGTACATAAAAAGATTTTAAAAAAGGTACTATTGAAGCGACGTCTTGTTTTAAATAAATGTATTTGATATTCAAACGATCAAAAATCGCTGCAAGTACAATTGGTAAGATAAATTACAACAAGACTGCTCCGTTTACAATTAACTTAGACTGAAACGGAACGGATTAGTGACATGTTATATAGTACGATACTGATTGCAGGTGGTTTGCGCTTCCCGGCGCCGCTGACCCCCCCAGCGCCGCACACACCGCACTCTGCGCCCGTCACCCCCCACCCCGCCTCGCCCGCGCAGCACCAGGTACCGATCTACATATAACGTACAACGTTTTGAAAATTGCATTCATTGGAAAAAGTTTTTACTTCAATTAAATTGATGTGGATCTCGACAGTAGAGTAGTTTGGAATGCATTTTAGTTAAGTAAATTACAACTTTGAATGAACTGCATTATAAGTGTTAATGTTTCGACCAATACATGTTATATGCAAATTTTCTTAATAATTATCTCATAGATGGGTGGAGGCTCCTTCAACCTGACGTCTCCCCCGGGAGCCGCGGGGGGCTCGGGCGGGGGCAACGCGGGCGGCGCAGGTGTTTCCGCCTCCCCCGCCTCCCCCATGGCGCCTTCGCCACTGGCGCCGGTGGCGTCCCCCCATCCGCCCCCCACTTCGCCGTTCACTGCGTGGCCCGCCTCGCCCTCCCTGCCGCGCCCGTCGCCGGGTCACCACCCTTCACCCAGGCACCACATTGAACACAAGAGTATTATTAACTATTTATTTGGTAATATGAAGGTCTAAAATATAAAACGACCGCTAAAAAAACATTCATTTAGCGGGCCCACAAGCGAGTTCGTCGACGGCTCTGCGCAGTGGGTGGCGCGCGGGCGGGCTGCCAGGCACGCCGCTGGCCGTGAACAAGTTGGAGGTACTGTGCACCCCGGCCGAGCCGCCCCCGGGGGCGCCGCCCGGTCCGCCACTCGCGCCTCTGCAGCGCTTCCTAGCCTGCCAGTATATGAAGCGTACGCTGCAGCGCTTCGTGCATCAGGAGGAGTTTGTTCGTAGTCCTATTACGTAGTAAGATTTCAAAGTACGCGGTTGGTCTTTACAATGTTTAAATGTCCAGCTGACGTTAGTGTCCGCGGACGCGCTGTCGCTGACGTTCCGGTGCGAGGGCGCGGGGCTGGCGGCGCGCGTGGCGCTGCACCCGCAGCACATGCAGTCGCTGCATCTCCAGCTCACGCCGCTGCCTGACCATAAAGACAATTGGTCCACTGACGATTTGCAGGTACATAAAGATCCCGTGATCAATACTTATACTATTATATTGCTCACAGCTCACCGAACCGATACTTATTGTAAAATGAAACGTTTTATTCAGGTGATGGAGAAGTTTTTCGACGTGCGCGTGGCGATCGCCCCGTACCGCGCAACGGCGCTGCAGGGTTGGGGCCGTGCGTGGGGCGCGCCGGGCGCGGCACTGCCGTCGCTGGTGGCGCTGATGCGCGCGGAGCTGGTCCCGGTGGCGCCCGCGCTGTGGACGCTACAGTGGGCGCTACGCATTCCACCTGCCGGCCCGCAGATAGTACCGGCCGGGCAGCCCGCCGTGCTTCTCGCCAAACATAAAATATTGTTCTTTGTAAGAGTTTACTCTACTTATTTATACTTTATAATTATATTTAATACAAACTATTGAATAAATTATATCAAAGTTTATGGTTCACTAAAACGTTAAATAAATACTTTTTAAACGTTACTAGATTTGTTTGACGCGCGGCGACACCCAGCTGGTACTGCCGCTAGTGTACGACATGCAGTCCAACGTAATACAGATCGCAGAACGACGGGACGCCCAGCAACCTCATCTCATCGCAGTCAACTTGCATCTCAAAAGGTATAACTCTAAATAATATAAATAGTTTTTTTATCTTAATGACAAATGCACGTATTGTATTTCCAGGTTTGCGGAGTTCAATCAGTCTCACGGGGAGTGCATCCTGTGGCCGGCGGTGCGCGACCTGCTCATTAACTTCACGCTGCCGCAGGACGCGCCCACGCCCGCAGCGCCGCCGCCCTCCTAGCGACACGCTACAGACAACACACTACCAATGTACTAAGATTCGCAACACTGTTAATATACTAAGATCCGCATCACTATTAATCTACTAAGATCCGCATCACTGTTATTGTACCAAGATTCGCATTATTGGTAATGTACCAAGATTCGCATCACTGGCAATGTACCAAGACCCGCATCACACCTGCTCCGTGATGGGGAAGAATGATTATAATTATGATGCGGCTCGCCGCTTAACAAGTATAAACATAGCGGGGAAGTTAAAAATTTGAATTACGTTTTAAGACTTAGCGGAGAGCGGCATTTGTCACATTATAATGAGTAAGGATCTTAACAGTAGCTGCAACTTACTGCACTCACATCGTGACGTACCTGCGTAATCATGAGAAACATCAAAAACAGACTTAAAAGTATACAGAATATTGTTTTATATATATTAAATCTTGAATAATCTAAATAATTAGATTTAAGTTACGAAATGTGAATTTGTAAAAATAAAAAGAAATGTTCATCTCTTATTTGTTTTTATTTCTTTTCTATCAACATACCATATTATGAGAAAGTGAAAGTTATACTTTCATTGACTATGACTCGCTGCGGCCACGCGACATTTGTGTAATATTTAATGCAACATTGTGGTTCCACACAGGTCTGTGTTTGTCTGCCGTAATTACGGGGCGGTAATATACACTTTTCTATGAATTGTGGACGAAAAGCCTTTCAGCATATATTTTCTATTATATCTTCATATTAAATCATATTTATATTTATTGAAAACTGATGTTAGCTATGATGGGTAAATGTTTTACGCCACGCGGGTGCAGCTCCGACACATACCGCGATCGGTGACACTAGTTGTTTAATAAGAACTGCTTGCTGCAAGTCAAAGATAATGTCATAATAAATATAATGCTAGTACATTGTCTTTATATCAATTTGTCATTCTAAAATGTTGTGAATATTAAGGATTTTTAAATTTCTGTATTATAACGTTAACTAATCATGGCTGCACGTAATACTCGTAATCCAAATTCTGTTGAAACTATACTCACCTTTGATAATAGAGATGCAGTAAGTACTTATTAATGATTATAACTAAATAAAATCATCTGTAGGTTCCATTCTAATCAACATGATTATGACCCTTCAAAAACAGTTTTTCAATGGTAATAATTTTTAAAAGGTTATATTTGGAAAGGAATTCAACAGAAAACGACAGGCAATTTATTTTCAATCGAGGATTAATATTTGCCCTAAACGGAATAGTTTTGTAAATGTGTAGCAAAGTCAGTGGTCGGAGGTGTGGTCAACGGCGCATATCCCGGGTATGGACAACGCGTCTGGCGGCGCCCAGGGAGGGCCGCAGGGACGACGCAAGCTGAGGCTGGGCAGTCTAGCCCTTGGAACATTCCTTACGATGCACTGTAGAGTCACTGCTTCAGCCCTTACCGGTGGCTTTTGTATGTTGACTATTAATAAACTTTATAATTCTATCTATACGAGTGAGTATTGTAAATATTTGTATAAAGCGTGGCTTAGTTGTTTTCATGTTGTTTCATATTCTGGCGACGGTGGCGCACGCTAACCCCCTGCGCCATTTCGAGGTATATCTCGGTCAGTGGAGTATTAGTGGACCTGGCCGGGCGTTTCGTATTTTACCAATGTTTGAAGGTTAACTATTATATTGAACCACGTTTGAATATTGGAGTTTCTTGTAATGAATTATGTATTTAATAATATTTACAGGTATTGGAATAGCCGTATGTATTAATGCGTTAGTGCGAGCAATCATTTGTTGCACAATAGCAGCTATATGTGCGATGTATGTGGTATATTCCGTCAGTGATTCTAAACTTCCATTTACATATTGCAGGTTTACGATTTATAAGTAGTGCTTAAAATTAACTCGAAAAATGGTTAATTTACTTAAAAATGCATATCTTTGACAGAGACTTTGACTTGAGGCCTTACGATCCAATATTAAAAGAAATTTCCTTTGTAATGTTAAGAGAAGTAAGTTGATAAATTATCTTTTATAATATTATCTTATTAACTTTAATATGCTACTACATTTTTGTTATGTTTTAGTCGAGATTTTCTCTGGTAACAGGAGATTCAGAAGAAAGTAAAGAATTAAATGACGGCGTAACGGTCGGAACACGTGACTTTGCATGGAGGAATGCCAGTCGCCAAAAACTTACAAAGAATGAACTAAAGTAAGATTTTGTAATAGTTTAGAGGTATTATAAAATGACTGTGGATGGATCACACTATTCATTAACCCGAAATCTTTTAGACCGATGAAAAATACTAGACGACGAAACTTTCCCCACAAAATTGAAATATGCAACGAAAGCTATACTATCGGATATCCTATTTTGTATAGTACTCCAGCATACAACTTTTTTTAGTAAGTGGAGATTATTTTAAAACATAACTAGACGATGTTATTTATACCCGATCGAATACTCGTTTGAGTTTGTTGTGTGGATCTTGTTAGAGCAGAACACCTGTAATTTTAGTTTCAGTTGGAGAGTGTCTTTACAGAAGGACTTATTTTGTCAAATATGCTATGAAAATAGACCCTTCTGCCACTCCCATTTGACATACACAAGCGATTACTGATATTAATTCAAAGTGTAAAAGATAAAAATAAATAAATTAATAATATTGATATATTTCGTTTCAGCGTGGAGGTGGTTTTATTTCGTGAGGACTATAATTTCGGTCATTTTAACATGTCTTTGGTATTGTATTTAATTTTGGTTTGGACGTGTTTGTGGTTGTTACTGATATGGGAACGTTTAACGCATGGCAGGGTGGGTGGTAATATAGTTTGTGACTATACATACTTATGTCAATTAATTATAATATGACTCAGCTGTCTACTCTGTCGTAATTTATTTACGAGTGGGTTTTTTACGTTGAATTGTTTTATTTTCAGTTAATATGGAATAATATGTATTCATGGTTATTTGTTATTCCTTGGATATGGGTAGCACTGCTTGTTATTACTTCTCTAACACATTTTATAGCACTACCTAAAGCCATGCGCACGGTCTTCAGAGTTGGAGCAAAAGAAATCTTAGCAGTAAGTGTTTACCTAATACCATTCGGATGAACTAAATAACTGGTTTGTTTTTTCTAATGTTACTTATTTATTGTAATCTTCAGGGTTTAGCGGACGCCTTCGAGGTAGCTATATACATACATTCCGCAGGTGTCGGTACAGAACTTATTCATGGGAAGGGTTTGAACCATTATGGTATTAAACTTCTTGCTTTGCCATTAACTATATTGTAATGATTTGTGTTTAACGGGATTAACAAAATTGTTCGACCGTTCTCAGCGGCCGGTCATATAGATCCGCATCTGAATGGTGAAAACGTGTGGCACAGCGGGCTGCTGCTGTTGATGTCGGGACTGCACTCGGGCGGAGCGGCCGTGTGCGCGCTCGTCGACGGCGTTCAGCCCAATACCAAGACCCTTTATGATATGAATGAAAGTAAACAATTAAGAGATACCGAATATAATTGGAATATATTTAATATTTTTAAAACTTTTTTCATTAGTTTATTGAACTTTGTGTTTATTCCCGTTTTAAATGCTGATGCATAGTAATTCTTTAACGCAATGAAGAATTATAGATATCTTGTACTTGTGCTTGTCTTCGGCTGATAGCCGTAAATCGACATTTTTAGTGCGCCTGTTTTACTTGTGGTGGAGTGTGGCTGGCTTCACTCGTGCCAGCCCAGCAGATCCTTTATTTTGGAGCAAGTTTCTGCCGTCGTTCTCGATTGCCGGAGGAACTTACCCCGTTTTGTCGCTACTTCTTTGCACGTAAGAAGTACGCAAGTAGGAGTTTCTTCTTTCGCGAGGCCGGCTCTGTACAGCGGGTTGTCTGTAGCACCTAAATAGAAAAGATTTTTTTTAAATGACCGTGACCTGGTAGTGTTCAGGACAAGCTATTTTATTCCGGGCCTCCAGACTGTCAAAATCATTTGCTGGATCGTTGGCCTTAGAACCGCTGTGGATCCATTGATGCGTTACTTTGTTGTAATTACCTATAACGGATAGGGATCTATGACTAAGGCTGAATTGATCGTAAAGCTCTCACGAGCCCGTAGAGCCGCCTTACTATCGCTAAGTATCCGAATATGTTGGTCAGTTACCTTCCTGCTGGCGATCGCTATGGATGTTTGTACTAAGCCAATGCATTCAGCTGGAAAAAAGAGTTATATTAACCCATTGGTGTGAATATGTTCATGTCCTGAGAGTAAGTGCCTGTTGCTGCGCCTAGTTTTGTTTTTAAGCCGTCTATATAGACGTCCAGGTTTAGATTTAGATCCCGTGTTATCCTTTGGTCCTGATGTAATTTGTAATACATAATATTAATATTATTCCTGTGATTTTTAACTGTAATTTGTACAACTAATAAATATTTTAGAAAACTGTGAAATTAGAACGCTAAAAGTTTCCTCATTAAATAATCTTTTAAGGTACTTTATGGATAATTCCCATGTACTCGAAATGCGTGTTGATCAACGGCTACTCACATTTTGTGTAAGATTTTTTACTGTTTATGGCAGATTAAAAATATATATTGATATAATAATATTCGTGTTTTAGGTCTGCCGTAATATTCAGTGGACTTATGTTTTCCTATATGACTGTAGCCTACGTGCTTGTCAAGACGGCGTTACACACAATTTTTGAATATAAAGTGAAATTAGTGTAAGTATAGTCATTGCCAAGTTGCTAACATTAATACGTACCTACTTAACATATCGTCAACTTGTCAGATTCGCGGAGCAGGCCGTGGTAGCGGGACTAATACTATGTTGTATGGGAATAAGTTTTCTTTTTGCTACGACCGTGAGTGTTACAAATTAGTTATATTAAAAATTTACATGGTAAAGTTTGTCTTTTGTCTTGCTGATTTGTAAAGGGAGGAGTAGCACTACTGGAGAGCGTCGACGCTATAATGACGGGAATATCAACTCCATTCGTGTGTCTCCTGGAACTAGTGGCGCTCCTGTACGTGTACCGCAGCCACGATTTCGTCTCCGACATGAACATAGCGACCGAGGAGAACGCGTGCGCTTCCAGAATAGACACGCAATGGCAAATAATACCAATCATTACGGTGGTGAGGACAATGAGAGAAATTTATTGTAAACAAAATCTTTTTTAACAAGCTTTTATTGTATTCGGTCGTATCATATGACAATAAATAATAGATTAAAAAACTTAGAAGGTATAGTGTAAATAAGAAAAAAATGCATTGCAAAGTAAAATAATGGGGTGTTTTTGAACGATCATTTGACAACGTGCAAAGCATTTTTTCTCCTTTTTTTTTTGGTACGATTTCATTATACCCAACAATACTATCTATCGAGGGGAGGTCAGTGTGGTGTGACGCGCAGGTGACGCTGATCGTGAAGCTGAGCGTGCTGTGCGGGTCGGAGCTGCCGGGCGCGTCGCTGTCGTGCGCGTCGGCGGCGGTGCTGGCAGTGCTGCTGGCGGTGCCGCTGCGCGCCGCCAGGAACGCGCTCGTCTTCGTCCGAGCGCGCAGAAAATAGTAGATTGGCTCTTCAATAATCGTCATTGATGCCTTCGTGTTTTTATTGTGTTAGAAAATTTTAGAAAAAAATAAAAACGCACCGATTAAAAATAAACGTTTATTCTTTCAATCATTTATAAATACCTATAGACCTTTGTACAATGCATTAACACGCGTACACATTACACGACCGCGGGCGCGTCGCGGCTCTTGAGCTTTTTGGTAAAATAAGATGGACGACCTGGAATTGTCTTCCAGGTGTGGGGGAACGAACGGTACCGTCGATAATATCAATAATTCTAAAACAATACGCCAGGTAGCGTTTATTACACATTCTATACATACGTTTCTTTCACCTCGAGCGACATCTGATGTCGTCTACATTACTCATTTCATTTCGTTACAAGTTTTTTTAATATACATTATTAAATTCCATAGTCATATTAAAAATTCCAATAAATTCCCAATATTACATGATTATTATTTAATAACAATATGGAGCACGCACTGTTACCCTGACGCTACCTCCCGTATTATCATTAAAATGAAGCGACAGGCAAATATCAGGAACTCTTATAACAATAGCAGACGGATAACGGCAGATACAACGACACTACACTAACCTACCATTAAATTACAATATCACAATATGTACACATCACTCGGCACTATCCAGTATCAGTAACCGCCACGCGATATTACACAGATCCCGAAACTACCGACAGTGGAGATGAGACCTTAACTAATGATAATATTCAATAAAATCCAGGCCGACCCGCTCGACTTACACTTTACGATTGCGCAACTCGAGCCGTCTCACTTCACAGTAACACTGTCTCCGACCGACGATTCCAACACAAGGCACTTCCGATTCCGAAACAAAAAACACAAGTCCGCGGCCGCCGATACGTCAGTCCCCGTCGGCGCGGGGCGGGGAGGAGCGCGGGCCGCGTCACAGCGAGCGGCGTCAGAAGCGTCGCAGCGCGGCGGCGGCGCCCGCGCCCGCACGACGCGTCGGCTGCACCGACAGCGGAGCCACCAGCGCGCCGCCCCCGCCGCCGGGGACGCTCGTGCCCATCTCCTGTAAACATTTACGTATTTAATGATTATCATTACATTTGTATTCCTCACCATGTATAGCAACCTTTGTGGCCACCGATCACGATCTACACATTCGAGGTGGGTTCCTACTCACGTTAATATTATTGCAGCTGGCGAGTCTCATCTGGGCGAGCTGCGAGGCGGGCGTCAAGTTGGACGTGGATCCGAAGGGCGAGATCATCGAGGACATGGCCCTCTTTAGCTTGGAGGGCGTCTTGTTGAAGGAGAGGGCTCGTCCGACCTGCGTACGTATGGACGTCTTATATATATTAAGTTTAAGAAACAAACACACACACACACACACAATTGAACACAATACCAGAAATTTATAAAGTTATTAACAAACAAATCAGACATGGAAATTAAAAAATGGGGAACATACATATTATACAAATTAAAACATCAGGTTTCACCTCGATATGAACAACGTAGGATGTGATGATCTCAAAGAAACAACAAATAATCATATTATTTTTGCATTTAAAACAAGAAATCCTGATATATTTGTTATGAATTATATTACAATAATTAGAATTACAGAAATAGATAAAAAAGACGAAAATATACAAATCACAGTATAAATATATTATTATTTTTTATCCATTTACATGAGAACCCACAAAAACCAGATGAAATATTAGTTAAAGGATGTATTCCCGGCTCCTTGTAGTACGTACAGCGTGTTATCCCTCGGGCGCGGCGCGTCACGACACTTAGTTATGCACAATGATGACGGCAAAGCATTGGTTAAATATTATGAAAGCACTGAACGTGACCGAGGCGTGAACGTGATCTTCGCAGAGATTACAGTGAGAGAGTACAATGTAATCTCTGTGAAGATTTTTTTTGGGTTTCAAAAAGATATTCGAAGCATGTCTAACACACAACAAAAATATTACAAAGAAAAAAAAAGCCTAATTCTGTTGTGAAATATTTTTAGTGTCCCTTGCGAAATCTATAGGAAACGTTACCCCGTAACTCGGAAAACTTTAGGGGAGGTCGCCAAACTCCCGCATCTCAACACGATTAACGTTAAGAAGAGAAATATAAAAACAAACAAAAAGACATTCACAACTTACAAGTCATGAGAAGCACAGACCACATTACGGACCTCCAGTAGCGCTGGTACGACACGATTGGACCGTGGCGATGGCGATATGAGAGGCGCCGTGTGAGCTAGTGATGCGACTCGATCCCTGTTTCTACTCGGATCACTCGACTGAATCACTCAAACTCTTACTCGATTGCAGAAGAAAATGTTACTCGAGTCTCTACACGAGTCAAGTCACTGAGTCAACTCGACGCGTCCAGTCGATTCTATTGCGACCAGGTGTCACTTCACTACCCTATTTCACTTCCGCGTGTCGCGTCCAGACTATCAGAGACTGACTGACAGCTTTCAACTTAGGTTTAGTGACATAATTTATTTATTAAAACATTAGTGTAAAAAAAATTGTATGTAGATGACTTACTTGATTCAATATTTTCTCAATATAAGTTAAAATGTGTTACGGAGTTAAACTCCTTAAAGTGTGTTTATCATTATAAGTGATCCATTCGTGGAAATTTAACTTTTAATACGAAGGACATTTTTTTTTTGTTGATTATATCCATAAATAATATGTAAAAATTATTATAATATGTACTTTTTTTTTATATTACTACATCCATGATAATGACACTGTTTTGATATAGGTTTTTGTTTAAAATTACTGAAAGAAATCTTACTGAGTTGCAACTCAAGTGAGATTTAATAGTCGAGTGACTCGAAAACGCGGGTATGACTCAAGTGAGATTTAACATTCGAGTGACTCGAAAACACGAGTATGACTCAAGTAAGATTTAATATTCGAGTGACTCGAAAACACGGGTATGACTCAAGTGAGATTTAATATTCGAGTGACTCGAAAACACGGGTATGACTCAAGTGAGATTTAATATTCGAGTGACTCGAAAACACGAGAATGACTCGAATAAGGTAGAAAAATTGCACGAGTGAATCGAGTCACCAATTACTATTCGAGTCGCATCACTAGTGTGAGTGGGCGTGATGAGGCGTGTAGGTGTGAGGGGGTAGGGGGTGGTGGGTGGTGGGGGGCGGTGTGGCGTCAGACCTGTGCGAGTAAGTGAGCGCGCAATACCCATGTATCAAGCAGAGCGGCGCCCGGCTCTGCCCGCAGCCAGCCGCCCAGCCCCGCCAGCGCCTCCAGCTACAACACGTTTACCATCTACTACGTGCACCGAGCGCGGTCCACGCTTCGCCCTCTATCTCTCAGCGATCCACGCACGTGCCGCCTCACATATTACTATATACATTTGAAAACGGACGGACGTGCGTAGATCTAAATAATCCACATTTCCTTTCAATTTTATATCAACCACTCTTGAAAAAACTCCACTGCTAATGTAAAAAATGTCGTGTCTGTTAAGATTGTGATATAATCTGTGCGATTGTTTGTACACGTACGTACGTATATACAATCAATCGATAATAATTAATAAATAATATCTACACTATATTATCGACGTGGATATTCATGCCTTAGTAACATTAGTTACTCTTCATACAAGCTAAGCTACATACATACATCTATGCATGCTTTAAAATATAAACTATTACATTTAAACTCTACAGATACATCCTAAACTAAACATTTCATATATAATAAATATAATACTGCAATATACATTGTAAACAATTACACCTCCGCGGTGAATATCGGTATACTGTACAATGCTATGTAGTATTATGTATATAGAGTGGATACCTTTATCCTGGTTCGTGCCGCGAACTTGGATACTTTGGAGAGCGTACTGAGTGCGAGATCACTGGTGTCGATGTCCAGCTGATGAGATTCCAGACACGCTAGGAATTTATCCTGAAATGAAGTTAGTAGTTTCAACAGTTGTCTTGAAATAAGATTAGTAGTTTCAACAGTTGTCTTGAAATAAGATTAGTAGTTTCAACAGTTGTCTTGAAATAAGGTTAGTAGTTTCAAGAGTTGCTTAGAAATAAGATTAGTAGTTTCAACAGTTGCCTTGAAATAAAGTTAGTAGTTTCAACACTTTCCTCGAAATAATATTAGTAGTTTCAATATTTGTCTTGTAATAAGGTTAGTAGTTTCAACAGTTGCCTTGAAATAAGATTAGTAGTTTCAACAGTTGTCTTGAAATAAGGTTAGTAGTTTCAAGAGTTGCTTAGAAATAAGATTAGTAGTTTCAACAGTTGCCTTGAAATAAAGTTAGTAGTTTCAACACTTTCCTCGAAATAATATTAGTAGTTTCAATATTTGTCTTGTAATAAGGTTAGTAGTTTCAACAGTTGCCTTGAAATAAGATTAGTAGTTTCAACAGTTGTCTTGAAATAAGGTTAGTGGTTTTAACAGTTGTCTTAAAATAAGGTTAATAGTTTCAACAGTTGTCTTGAAATAAGGTTAGTAGTTTCAACAATTGCCTTGAAATAAGGTTAGTAGTTAGTCGTCTTAAATATAAATTTAAATATGTACAACTTACGGCATCAGCTTTGCAGACGGTGTTGGCCATTTGCCGGCAGAGCTGTCTTAGGAAGTGAGATTTGTCCACCGTCTCCTCCGTGATCATGAACGAGTACAGCTTCTCCTTCAACTCCTGATTACTTCGACACATCAGCGCGAACACGTTGTGACAATCTGGAATTGAAACGCGTTTTGTACATTTAAGGTTTGTTTTGGAGCTCTATAATTAAGGGTACACCAGCTATCCGAAAGGTAGATAAGAACTAAGTTTTACTATAACGAAATAAAAACGTATATAAAACAGTAATTTTTGCTACATAGAACTATTAAAATGAATGAAATCTTTAGATTCTAGAGTATATAGATGAGTCATAAAATAACTATCTTAAGTTAGTCAGTCTAGTCAGTATAGGTGAAACTCAATCTTGAACAGTAAATAAGTAAGTGAGTAAGCAGTATACCTTCCGCCTCCCGTATGTCGACGACGCGCTTGACGGTGCTGAGCGGCATCAGCGAGATGTGTCTGTAGGGCTTGCTGGAGCCGATTCGCATCGTTCCCGTGCCGTTTGTCGGACTTTTACTGTTAAAAGCCTGCAACATATATAACAAGGTCATAATTTGGATATTAGTTTTCAGAAAAGTTTCTAAAACCACACAATGAAATAGCGAATTACATTAATTCATATTTTACCTTAGATCGTTTCTTGCACACTTCCATTGTATCGGTGAATAGAAATAACACGAGGTGATCGCCTCGACCGGACAGCTCTTTGGACAGCTCGACCACCTCGCACCGCGACACGAACGAGCGATGGGATGACACTAGGTGAGCCTGCCAATGAATGATGACATCGAGTTAGTTGATGAGTTCCTCTGAAAGTTTCAACTGCTGAGATTCAGATAGACGGTGTATTGTTACCGGGCACTGGTCGATGTCGTTGTAGATGTCGAACATCTGCAGCTGTCCCTCCGTCTTCCGCTTGTCCTCGTTGACGTGCGACATGACCTCCCGCAGCCCTCCCAGCGCCGACACCAACGCCGCGTGGTCCGGGTTGCTCTTATGCGTGTGCTTCAGGATATCTGAAACACGCAGCCGTCAGCACCTCTGGAGGAGGAGGAGCACCTCTCCACATACCGGGGTCCGACTCACCATCCAATAGGAGGCTTATGCTGGGTAATCTCTGCACCGGACGTATTAATAGTTCCTGCAAACTTTGTCGACCGCATTCCGGTCTTGTCTGACAGATTTTCAGGAATGCATGAAATCTGAAAGTTTAAAGATCGAGGTTATATTGTTGTCTATTTAATTATAACAAGCGTAGTAAATGAACTGTACCTTGGGTTCTCACGATCGCACTGCTGCAGCATCTCCTTGGTGTTCTCGAAGAAGTTGACGAAGGGCGGGTACGCCTTGACCATGTCGGGCGTGTACCGCCTCACGAGGCTGCCGATGCTCACCTCCTCGCTCCAGTGCGCCTGCGCGTACCGCAGCTCCTCCAACATGCGCCTGTGAGGTAACACAGTACAGATACCTCACTTTGACATTAACAACAAACGGTTCCGACGAATTGTAGGGGAGTATTTATGTCGTGTTTGGAAATGAAGGTATCTTCAATATTTTATTTTAACAAGTATTTGCACTCACTGGTGTAATTCATAAATAGGAGGTAAATTTCCAAAAATAATTTTAAGTTCCGTGTTATTGAGCAATGATTGATTTTTGCCATTACTACTGTCCTCCTCGGCCATTTCTTCCAGCGGTTGTTTAAACATCTGTAATAATACAGGACAATTAACAAATCGATGTTTTATTATGTGATAGGGTTGTTGATATAAGAATTTATGTTTTTTTTTTTTGTAAACTCTACAATTGTTTTTACAATTGTTTTTTACTGCACTTACAGTTACTATCGTGTGTAATATTCCCACGTAATTCGACTCCGTCTGAAGCAATTCCACAAAAACTTGTTGTCTCGGAGACATCAACTTTCTCACCACGTTGTCGGGCACTTCGGACTCTAATAGAACGTTTATCATTAACATCGCTACTAGATACAAACAATTTACACGGGAGGGAGCGTGTCCTACCTTCGAGTAGTTGTTTACCGTCGGGTGAGGGCGTGCAGTCCAGCAGGTTCCCAGACAGGCTGAGCAGCACGGCATCCCCCACGGAGGAGCGCCGCTTATGTAGCGCCGCGTCCTCCCTCCGCAGCTTGCGCTTGCGCAGACGCTGAAGCGCCGCCGGGGTGCCGCCCGCCGCCGCCGGCCCGGGCTCGTCCGCCGGTAGCGACGACGCCGCCGCCGCGCCGCCCACCGACGAGCGACGGGACATCTCCTCCAGGTACTGCAGATTGGTAGCATATTAATTACTATTTCGTTTTATTCCTTAGTTTAGAAAAAGAGACTGGAACTCACATCTTTGAAAAGGTACTCTCTTTCATCTTGGGCCTCCTCGTTCTGCACCGACGCCCAGAACCATTCCGCTTTGACGACGTGAACTCGCGGCGAACATTCGGGCGCCAACACTGTATTGTGTTCGTCCACCACCTACATAGAGAAGTGACATTAAGTAAACCGAACGTCGCCTCCATCGATTCACCTCAAACACTTATATTGACTTATGTAATGTGACCTGGCGTAATAATAAATAGTACATGATAGATAACTCACACCTTCATGTGCACGGTTTTTAGAAGCACCTACTCATTCGATGTAACATGCAAGCATAACAGCGAAGAACTTTCGAAGAGAATAGACGGGGTCGTCGAACCCCTGAGACGTCTATGGCGGCGAGAAGCTTAAAGTAATAATTTAGTAGTGTAATTAAATGGTGTTAGTACCGGCAGCGATAGTCCGTCGCGGGTGGGAGGCGGCTCGGCGCGGGGCTCGGCGCGGCGCGGCGAGGGCGCGGGGGAGGGGCGGGGGGCGGGGCCGCCGCAGATGGAGTGGCGGTGGGCTCGGAGCCATACGCTTTGGGGGGTTTTAAAGACGCTGGAGTCGTCAAGCTCGTCGACGTCCGGGTTGGGTCCGGCCGGAGTTCTAGCGTCCGTGCTGTCGACCGTGTCAACTTGCACCGGGGAGATGTCGAAGTTGATATCGTCGAGGTCCCTCTTCGGGGTGGACACGTTTTTGAGCTCCTGCGGTAGGTGACTAGGATCCACTTCGACGGTGTTCCTTTCCGCTCTTTTCTCGTACTTCTTCTTTCTTTCGCTTCTAAACGAGGCAGTGAACGATTTCACGCTCCTTCGTAATTTGGATGCAGATTTTAATGTTTTGGAACTTCTTATGGAAGCGAAGGATATGTCGAAAAATCCAGACTGCTTGCTTACATTCAGTGAAGATACGGAAGCATTGTCGTACTCTCGGATCGGAGAGGAAGTAGATGCGA
Organism: Melinaea marsaeus rileyi; assembly: GCA_918358865.1. NCBI lineage: Eukaryota > Metazoa > Arthropoda > Insecta > Lepidoptera > Nymphalidae > Melinaea > Melinaea marsaeus. Next base: position 24,849,858 of record OU911090.1, on the reverse strand, counting down.
CATACTCCCCCGCCGGATCCGTCGGCTTCACGCTGTCCGGACTCACCGGCTCTATAGTAATATCTCCAGATGCCTTAGACACTGACTCCTTTTTTGTCTTTTTAAAAATAGTTGGTTTAGTTTTGAATTTGAAAGAATCTTTAATTTTCAATCTTTTTATTGATTTCCAGTTAACGTCTTCGGATTTATCGGGTGACAAATTATTGCTGTCGATCGTACTAATAAGAAAATTCGAATCCGTTGAGTTTCTACTTCTCTTTTTACCAGAGGAAATAGTCGTATTGGATTGCCGCAACTCCTTATTCCCGGATACGGGCAAGTGAAATCCCGGCTCGTCTTTAGGATCCAGATCGCAAAGACTCTTGGTAAGAGACGAACGCAGAGAGCCCGCCTCTGTTAGACAATCTACAATATTAAATACGTTTATGGACTTATTTCTGAATACTTCTCTTTTGTCTTTCGCGTTTGATTTCCCGCTGCCTTGTATTATTTGAGATACATATTTATTTTCCTTATCGCTACTCTTCTTTCTCCGTGGACTACTCTTATTGTAAACGGTCGAACACGTATCATCTACGTATGACTTGTCTCCGTTAGTAATACTGATATCTTCGTGTTGAGATCTATCCTTACTATCGCTAAGACTATTTTTAATACTATCTCTTATAGCTTTTAAATGCTCTTCTCGCATATTTTCTTCGAATGTTTCGTTCGTTTGTTCGTTTGGACTAGCGCGGCGGCCCGAGAGCCGTGCCGATAGCCTACGGTAGAGCGAGGTCTTTGGGGTGCTCTGGGATCGGTTGGGGGTGGGTCGGGAGGGTTTCGAGGGATGGTTGGGAGTGTTGAGGCGCGGTGATAGGATAAGCGAACGACCGAAAGTCTCCCCATTGGCCATTACCTGAAACATGTGTGAAACACACCACGCAATGATGTCATGAAGCCATTCCATATACAGTCATGCACGACGGTTTTATTACTATCGTCACAGAAATTAGTTAAGACAAAGAGAAGCGGGACTTCTAATAGTTGTTATTGAAAAGATGAACATTTACTTCATTTGACTTTTATTTTTTTTTTAAATCTACCTTTATAGTGTCGCAAGTGATACCACAACTAAATAATAGTGCGAAAGGGACGAAACGATACACCTACAACCATTCATCAAAGCGGATTACATACAACGTGAATACAAAAGCAAAATGAAAAATACATTAAAGAACAGAATGTAGCCGTGAAATGAAATGACACGTGTAAATAAACATTACAATACCGTATACTAATGTTATGAGTCAGTGAAATGTTTATCAATAGTAATAATCTAACAGTAACAGTGGAGTCTAGTGAAGCAATGGTAAAAGCATTGTGAACTACTGAGGCAATGGGTTGACTTCGCGTCGTGCTGAAGGGATGTGATCACTCCTAGTGCTGACCCCCAAATGTGTCTTCGACTTACGTTGTGAACTAAACTACTACAACTATAACTATTACGTAATATGTTTTTAAATTGAAACGTACTATTTCATAACCATACGGTATTGATTTGTTCGATGTTTGCGTGTGAATTGCTTTACAAATAACGTTATTACAGTCGTGTATTATTTAAGGTTCCGCTACACCTCTACTCGGGAAGCCTTGAATATATAACGCTAAGGATACAACTACTACTACTACTATATATAATGTTTAATTTCTACGCACTAACTACACTACGTTCCCAGGGATGCTGAGTGCATGCTGATATCATATTGCTTAAAATAGTGACTAATGTGCCACGTTGTGTATAAATGAAATGAAATGTAAATAAATTTGAGGTAAATGCTCCGCGTTTAACGTTTACAACTACAACAATATTGACTTCAATAGACTCATTGATTTATTATTAGATACTAATACTGTTTTTCGTACTTCGTACACGTAAACTTCAACACGACTTTATAATATAACAAAACTTTAATTAAAAATAATCGATAACTGACTGAGGTAGTAATAAATTTCGCAAGTACAAGGTTCCTAGCACATACCGAGGTCGCTTACGTAACTGTTAGTTTAATGATACAGTGCGCGAGTACTCACGACGTGCGTGCAGTCGGGATGGTCGAGGGCGCAGGCGGCGCCTCCGTTGCTGGCCAGCACCTCCGCCATATGCTGGGTCTCGTCCTCCGGGAAGCCCACGAAGCACACGCGAGCCCCCGCGAACACCCTGAGCTTGTGCTCCTTCTGCAGCGAGATAATCATGTCAATAGCAAATATTTACCAATCGACGCAATAAGTAAGGTAATAAGTAGTTACAATGAAGGCGTCCTCGGTGGCGACGCAGGCGGGGTTGTCGCGTCTGTCCCAGCAGGCGTCGACCCAGGAGCGCGCCAGCACGGGCAGACCGAAGGCCGACGCGTACCGGTACTTGTCCCCCGTGGCCGAGGCCGCGATGAGGTGCGTCACTTTACCCGACATGTCTTTGCGGATCGATCCACCCATGTAGTGTATGAGTGTTATCAGGTACGTCTAATAATAAATAAATAAATTTAAAAATAATAAAACATTTGGGTCTCCGAGGATATCGTACGGTTTGATAAATCATCTTACGAGTTCATCTTTTTGTCTGAATCCCGAAAAGCATATGACGGCCCCGCGCATCGCCAGCGAGTAGAGCGGCCGCGCGTTCACCGGTGAGGCTTCATCTCGCTCGGCGAGCTGCAGCACCGCCGTCGGACCGAGCACCCTACACACGTATTTAAAAAAGGTGTCGGAATCAACTTTTAATAGTATATTTGCTGTGGTAGTTTTGCAGTCGACATTAACATTCGTCTCTACCGTTAACTAGGTAAAAGAAACACATTTTAGAATTACTTTGACGGCTTCAAATGATAGATAGCTACGGACTACTACGGAGTCTCTTTCTCTAACTGAAGTTGTAGTAACGGCCGATATAAGTAAGACAAGTTGTCCATCTTACGTAGCATATTCGCGTAGATTAGGAAGAATCTAATAAAACTTAATGACTCTTAAAAAGGCAGTACCTACTTCCCTTATTATATAATATGTACTCGAGCCCTTCAGTGGTACCTCAATACTGACTACTAATGATAAATTCATATAGAAAAATAGAATAAATATATTAATAAACATTAGTATACGTAATGAAGCAATCCAACCGTACCTAATATAGATTCCATTTCATTATAAAATCATATAATTAGTGTTGAGGAATGCAATAAAAGAGCATTATAACAAAAGATAAGGTTAGTACCAATCGGTGAAAGCCAGCCAACGTCGTGCGGAATGCGAATACTAAATGGTTTACATATCAATTGTACACCATTAATCATCCTCGGCCAATTACATAGAACCACTCGTGGCTGAGATCGAGACAACGGGAATAGAATACCATTTAGACGATACGCGCACCGCGGCGGTGCATTTATCCGTCTCTAACAAACGATTTCCTCCCAGGACCGGAAGGATGAAGCGATAAATCATAAGGATTAAAAATAAATGAACCAAACGAAATACACAAAAACGACCAGATGTTCAGGACTTTAAGAGATGTTATTTTTAATTTATTTCGTCGTATGATTTCCTATCTGTTATTTGTTATGGCTCCCGTCGGGCGGGCGGTTGAGTTGTGGATACTAATACTTAGTCTTGCCCTAAATACTGTTACAAAGGAAAATATTTTTTATTGTACGTAACATTTAATACTATTGATTGCAGTGTGTCGGTTTAATATATAAATTTTATTCGAAGTGGTCTCCATTGGCTGCAACACAGTAAACGTTGGGGCCAGGTATCAATAGCAGCACGCAATCTATCTATGGAAACACTCTACTCTATAAAAATTACCATAAATCATAAGATGAAGGCTAAATGTCTAAAGACTGGGTCTTTAGCTCTCATGAAGTCCGGAACATTCGTTCCCCACCAAGATTGGGATACGGTGGATGGAGCTTTATGACCCGGCGCCGAGTCTCGGTGAAAGGACCATTCTTGGTTATTGTACATGGTGTTGTTAAGGGATTTAGCTATCTTCTTTTGATACATTTTTCACAAAAATGTCTCAATCCCTCTTTTAAGCTAACATCCCACTACACATTCACTGAAGTCATATAATGCCCATTTCGTACCCAGTTGACTAATTGGGAAGCTTAGGACTTTCAGCATAAATACGGTCATTTTGTTTTAAAATATGGCTCAATTGTAAAAAAATTATCATCCGTAAACGACATTTTTGTGTGACCTCTCTTTGCCGTACCCCTTAAGCAGTTGTTTGATTCTACCACCCTACTCTCTTTTAAATTATCATTTTAAAAAAAATACCAGTGCATCTGTTATAGGCTACAAGTCCTGAGTCATCTTCTAAAATACACGATACGGTTCCAGGTGTTATCTTCATCTCCCGAGATAAAATGTTTAGCTTTCGGACAAGATTTCTTCGAATTCTTTCCCTTACCGTTAACAAACACTACGTGGACGGCCAGATCTTTCTTCTGTCATAAATACAGGAGGTTTCATTGCACCTATCAATAGTCCGGTACACAAACATTTGACTAATACCAAGCGTATGGAGGATTTTAACAATTGTATTTGGCTCCATACCTACTTTACGTTCTCCTAACTTATGATGGAAAGATAAAAAGTTCCCTGGTTCAATTCATGAATACACAAATTGATGATATAAATTTGATGAATACTTTTGTCAGGATATGATCAGTGATTAGAATAGAATAGCTTGGGAAAAACTGACCAATTAAAACAAATTTTAGGATTTGTGTTTTGTTTTTACCACTTATAGTGTTGCTCCTAATCCTAATATAAAATAATATATATTAGATAGCAGTGTAACCTTTATAGATGTGACTTCTCTTGGATTCAAAAAAGACGCTAAGGAGGGAAGACATCAACAGAGTACATATAATAAAATAACCACGTATTACCTTCGTATGTCAATTTTATTTTACCCAAATTATGAGCAATACATCGAAGACTGTCTGTTGGTTTAATAGGTTATGTCCTGAGAAGTATTAAGAGTGTCAGCTGTCGTGGGCGTCCCGTGACGCAGGCGGCGTCACGGGTCGACAGGATACTAAAACACTGCGGCCACGGACAGATAGAAATAGTTATGACGATTCAGATTCCGTAGAACTCGTAATGTAAGCAATATTACAGATTAAATTGGGTTGATGTCGTGGGTTTCCGAACTTGTCACATGTTTGTGTTTTTCTATTTATTTAATTAAATAATGTTCAATAGTTTATTGTAAAGCCACCTCATACTGCGCCGCACCAGATGAAAAGGAAACGAGCTCAATGCCCTGAATAAATTGTTTTGTGAGATGACGTCGCCAATACAACGAGGTATGTCACAATTAACAATTCCAGCTAGCAAATAAAATTCATTTCCGACTTTGGTTTCATATAATAAACTTACATTTCATATTTAGTTGGATCCGAGTCGGGCGTCTTTGGCTCGGCCGTTAGGTGCTGAGCCGGTTCCTCTTCCTCGGGGGTGGGGGGTAACCGGGTAGGTCCCATCGCGATTTATTATTTAAAATATCGGCACCGAGTACACTTGCAAATCTAATCAGATACTAGTCCGACGCGGGTTCCGCACTACGGTGACACATCGGTTACATTCATTGGCACTGCGATACATCGTTCGGCCTTCCTTTAACACTCACACGTACGTAGCACCCGGCACAATCATTTCTATATAATTCAATCAACAAAGTTAATCACTAAACAATAAGGGGGGGGACCGATTGAAAACAAACACAGAAACAAAAGCGCGCGCGCGGTGCGCACGGGTAACGTTAGATCGGAAAAACAGCCGCGAGGAATGTAAGGCCGAAAATAGAAAGAAGCGTCGCGCGCAAGGGCGCCGCCCACTCCACCCGGCCTTTATTTACACCGTTCCGTGAAACACACTCACCGACCGAGCTGGGAATATTTTTTATGAATGGTACAGTACAGTACAGTGTACAAACAACCCCGGCCGTGCTCGGGGTGAGGCGGACACGCGGCGCGGGTATTGTTTAATAACTCTCGTAAAATTAATACACGACCGAGGTCATTACGATTTCTCGTACTAAAACAGAAGTAATAAACTTTTAATTTATGCACTGCTTCACGTTAAACCACGGTATAAATCAATTCTTTATATGCTCTTTCAGTGACAAATTTCAACTTCAAATTTTCGTATCATATACGAATATATTAATATGGCTATAGTAATATCGACGAAAAAATAGACATATTTACCTATAGTAACATTCTCGTTAATTTCAAATTGTAAATTGGACTGATAAGTTAGATTTAATTATATATTTTACATTATTTATACCTAAAACACGATAAACTCGAAGCTTTCGTTTAATAATAATTCTAAAGATAATTGCACTCGCTTTTGAGGATCTTTCACTTTATAAAGAAATTATTATCAGACTCGAGAAACATTTTCTTTTGGCTACAACGTTAACGGTACAGGATTATTTAAAATTTGGCTAAAGACAGTTTTAGATCTCAAACTTCGACAAGGGTTGCGATCTCATAGACACGCAAGGGTGGATACTTGTCCTTACCGTCAATAGTTTTACCCCAACGATAAGAGTTATTTAAGCATTCACGTCGATATCTAGCACACTAACATCGCACTGTGGAAAGGATACTCTATTATTTAAATTAGTTTTAGTGAGAAGTTGAAATAATTTCATAAGATTTCACATCCCACGAGTGATGAGTTTGAAAAGTTTACACAGCGGATAAAGGATAAAGTATAACAGACACGTCGTAAATAATAACGAAATCTTATCCAGAGCAAACAGGGTGACTCAGGAGCGCTCCAGAGGCAGAATGATAAGTAAGATACCCAAAATTAATGTTCTCCAAGCAAACAAGCGCCGCGGCGGCGGCCGTCTTGCCGCGCATACAATAGCATCAATTGTTATTTATCAAACCAGAACAATCATATTACTCACTTAATAATACATATAAAGTTTAAAAAACAACAGATAGCAATGTAGTTTCTGTAGTCACTCACTTTCTTCATGAAAGATAAATTGCTATCTGGATTGTATTGATAATATTATAAGCCACATCTAGTAGTCACATATCTATAGTTTCTTTTTTTTTATGTAGGAGGAGAAGGGCAAACGATTTTGCGGGTCACAGATGATACGAGATCACCGTCGCCCATGAACTCTTGTGACATCCGAGGATTCAAGGTAGGAGTAAACGCCTTTTTTAAAGGTACCCATGTCGTACCGATCTGGAAATACCGCCGAAGGGAGGTCGTTCCACATTCGAGTGGTACGTGGAAGAAATGTTCTTGAGAACCGCACAGTTGAAGATGGTACGGATGGTATT